>JAPYZD010007085.1:0-11221 GCA_030522725.1 Ichneumoninae sp. B BG-2022a
GAGGAGCGGGGGGGGGCGCGCGGGGGCGGGGGGGGGGGGGGGTCCCGGGGGGTGGTGGGGGGCGGGGGGGGGGGGGGGGGGGGATGGTTGATGGCGAACAGGGCTTAACTAGACGCGCTTCTAGAGTGATATTCTCTTTATGTGTCCGCGTAACGATGCGAGTGTTTCACCGGGGTTTCTTCTTCTGGGGGGAACTCGAGAGGTTCGTGTGCGCCGTCACATGTGCGGCGCACTGCGCCGTCGAAAGTTCGCCCAAAGGGTTTTCCCAAAGTGCACGGACAAACTCGTCCCGTCGGAGGCTGCGGCGAACTTAATTTAAATTCATACAGAGAAGAGCCCGGACAGACATCGATGTTTTAACGCGGGCACGTGACAACCGGAACTCCAATTCCCGTATTATCACGACCGGCGCCTCGTCGAAGTGTCTCCCAGGGACTTTCTCGACGAATCGGTGCGAAATTTGTACGACACCTCCGGGAGCCTCGCAGGTACTTTCGACAATTTTTTTTGCCAATTTTCGACCCAACCACCCTTCGAAGCCAGATCGTTTTCGGTCTTTTCGTCCCCTTTTTTTAAATCTTTATTTATTTTTACGGCGATAAGAGATAATTGGCCCGAATTAAATTCCCGTTGATAGAGTCCGAGACATCGGCGATGTGCCAAACTGTCGTTAAAACTTTCCCATTGATTTTCTAGTTAACGTACCAATTTGAACCGCCTCGTAGTCCGCCACGTATTCATAATCGAGATGGATCCGCCCGAGGTGGCTGGAAATATCGTCGCTAATGCGCTCCGGCGAATAGTTTGCGAAGTTTAACTGGGGCTGCCGCCGGCAGGACGTTCTGGCGGTCTTATCAAAAACGTCGGATACACATGCGGCGCTATTCAAACCTTCCCGATCAGTTAATAAAATCGGAATACTTTACCGGGCGGAGACCGAACGTCCGATGGTTTGTATATTATTCGCCGATAAGAGGCGTCCCGCTGGCTCCGAATTCCGTCAATATTGCAGGGTTATTCTTGGCGATGCGGGGAAACGTTCGTATTACTGGGTGACGCGATCGACCGGCTGTTTTCGCTGGTTTGAGCTTATGCGGTGACGTTCTGAACGAACCGGGACCATTTTTGGGCACATGGACTTGTTGACTGGTCCAATTTTTTCTGATGTCCTGCGTCCAACATAAAAGAGTAATCTTTATAATTTATTGACAATGATTGTCAATAATTTCATAATGGATCTGGGGATGAACGGGGCAAAATGGAACATTTTCCTTCCTCATAAAAGGCATATTTTTGGGACATAAAAAAATAATTTTACTCTACCACCTCTCATTCTGTAGATTTTTTTTTACCGATTTCACCTTTCCGATTTGACATTCTGAACGGACAGGTGCCATTTTCGGGCCTGGAATTGGGCACATGGACTTGTTGACTGGTCCAATTTTTTCCGATATCCTGCGTCAAACATAAAAGAGTAATCTGTAGGGGAAAAGTGGTGAATATGGACCACCTCGATTAACACGTAAATCAATGATATATGGTCCGGGCCATATTCCCCACTTTTACCCTATAGTTTGTTGTCAATGACTGTCAATAATTTCGTAATGGATCTGGGGATGAACGGGGCAAAATGGAACGTATTCCTTCCTCATAAAAGGCATCCATGTTGTCTTCCATATTTTCGGGGCTTAAAAAAATAAATGCGCGAATGTCCGTTTTGCCCCACTTTAATCTGCCTCTCATCCCCAATGTCGAAAAATTCTATTACCGCATCAGCCGGCATTACTCAATCTATTAGTTCGTCCCATTACGCCTTCCATCCTCAGTCCGCTCCGACTTGACGTGCTGTACATGTGTGCGCTCCCAC
Organism: Ichneumoninae sp. B BG-2022a; assembly: GCA_030522725.1. Lineage (NCBI taxonomy): Eukaryota > Metazoa > Arthropoda > Insecta > Hymenoptera > Ichneumonidae > Ichneumoninae sp. B BG-2022a. Next base: position 1,868 of record JAPYZD010007085.1, read on the forward strand.
TCTAGTCGGAAGTCCGAATTCTGAACGAGAAGGGAGGGGACGAGAGCGACTGGAGTTTCGCGCTCTGGGAGAACGTAAATTTGCCATCGAGTTAGGGCGGACGTGCCCGCAGGGCGATTGCCGAAACGAGGAGAAACCGAAAAGCCAGTGAATGCCCTGAGACGAGATGATAGGAACGTACCGACCGACAAGAGAGCGAGAGAGGAACCGAGATCGTTGCGAATGACCAGTTCCAATCAGCCACTATTGCCGCCCGGCGAATCGATTTTCGTAATGAATTGTACCTCGGTAACTCTCAACCCGCCCAGTCTCGAACCAATATTGCTTCTTCGGGTTTACAAGTTCGACTTACGCGGCGCTGCCGATCGCCCCGCACTTGGAAACCGGAATTTCGCCGGTCAACCTCAGTGATGTCGGAGACAGGCATACATAGATATACAGTATAGATATACGGTAGGACACGAGAGGACAGGGCTGAGCGATTCGACCGACAAGCCCGCGGCAACAACAAATAATTAATCGGCACGGAAATAGTGTCCTCGCGGACTTCGGGGAATCCCCGGTCATCCTCTCACCGTCGAATTATTATGTGTCGAGCTAACATGTTTTTTCATACGACCCGGTGTGAAAATGGCCCATTTTCACACCTTGTGAAATAAAATGTTCTATATTTTCTTAACTCGTGTGATTGCCTACAAACTCACTCTCGTCAGAAAAGGGTTTTTCGCACTAGTAGCGTAATGTACTGTTTTGTAACGCATGTACAAAAGCTCCCAATTTGGTGCCGCGGTTGTGAAAGTGGCGCTTTTTAGTAAGGCGTGCGAGAAAAAAATTTTGCGCACGCGCAAATCACACTAGTTACTTTTTCGCATGCTTTTTTTAACACTAGGTAAGTTTTCGCACGCTTTTTTAACACTCTAATTACCTTTTCGCACGCTTTCGCCACTCTGCAGGCACAACAAGTAGGAGTTTTAGTGCATTTTTTTGTTTTTACAAAAAAGTAATATGCGTTACTTGTACGAAAAAAAACGATCGACCGACGTCGGTTGGGAAGCAGTCAACTCGCCTTCAGCTCGTGCAGCCAACTTAAGAACCTTCGTCGAAAGACCGCTTTTCGCACTAGTATCGCAATAGTACATTACGATACTAGTGCGACAAAACTTTTTCTGACGAGTGTGAGTTTGCAGCACGAGCCGAAGGCGAGTGTTGCAATCACACGAGTTAAGAACGTACGAAATTTTATTTCACAAGGTGCGAAAGAGGAGTTTTACGCGCGCGAAGCGTGTGTAAAACTCCTCTTCACGCACCGAGTGAAATAAAAAATTTTACATCGCTAGGTGTGAAAATGGGGGTTTTACGCACGCGTGCGTAAAACTGCCAGAGTTTTCGCACAGAGTGTAATAAGGTACTATTAGGACATTCGAATTTTTTTTACCCTTTCTATACGAGGTACGAAATTTGTGAACAGGCAAAGAAACCAAAGAGTGGTTTCTTTGGCTGACCGGGAATGCATCTGAAACATTAATATCGTCACAGTAACCCCAAATCACCTGTCAGTTGCATCGGACCATATTGACAACTTTTCCACTATAATAGTAGTAACGTTTTCCGAATGTCTCTATTCTATTCTAATCTAAATGTTTAATCGACATTTCAAGAAAGTGGTAATTTTTTATAATTCAACGATAACCCCGATCCGGGCCGAAAACAGAACGCCAATAAATACATTTTCGACTTAGCTGCCAATCATAATCGCAAATGGATAATTAAACTAACGATGAAGTACAAAACGTGTTATTCGGTGGGACACACAGAGGCCGCGAGAGTCTGAATATTTTACGCGATCAGAATAGTTTATATACAAGACAGACATTGAAGTGGACTTTCCGATAGAGATGTTTAACGAGAAACAAAACCCGAACTCGGGCACGTCCATTAAAATTACCCAAAATAATTTTTTCATTCTACTTAAATTCCTCACCTCCTCCCTCCCCCCTCCCCACAATCACCATGCTTCATATTGATTCGTCGACAATTTCGTGTTTACCAAACCCAGCCACATTGAAATTTTTTATATCATATTCCAAAAAATCCCATTATTAGTTTGCACGGAAACACGCTAGAGAAAGCGAATTTCCGTGAGCCAGCTTGTTCCCTGCTTGTGTTTCGTGCCAGTCCGAGTTCAACATCGAAATTCTGGTTCCGGTCTATTCCACTTTCGGATAAAAATGCCGAACGAGAAACAAACCCGACCTCGGGCACGTCCATTAAAATTAACCAAAAAAATGTTTTCATTCTATTTAAATTTCTCTTTCCCCCCTCCTACACAATCATCATGCTTCATATTGATTTGTCGACAATTTCGTGTTTACCAAACCCAGCCACATTGCAATTTTTCATACCATATTCCAAAAAATCCCATTATTAGTTTGCACGGAAACACGCTAGGGAAAGCGAATTTCCGTGAGCCAGCTTGTTCCCTGCTTGTGTTTCGTGCCGGTCCGAGTTCCTCATCGAAATTCTGGTTCCGGTCTATTCTACGGTCATAACCGCGGGCCAAACTTTCGAGTTTTGCCACGCGGGAACGAATAATTCGTCTGGGGCATACGAGGGGCTTTGGCGGTGGTGGGGGAGGGGGGAGGGGGAGAAGAGATTCTCGTACGAGTGAGATACCTCGGCCAGGGCAAAACCGGAGGGAACTGACCACTACATTAGTTTTGTGCGAGGCAATTTGAATATAGATTAGTTTGTCGCATATTGGAACCGGCATGTGTGTGAGTTTCTGCGGGAAAGGCTCCGGCGCAGGAACCGCGGATCGCCGTCTCACGATGTCGTCGTCTATACGCACAGTGTTATCCTTTATGGGAGTTATCCGGCACGTGCATACATGTATATCGCCCGGGAGAATCCCTGCGCCATCGCTTCATCGAACTATCCCTATCAACTCCAAAGGAACATCGTCTGGAATTCCGATGACGAGACCCGCGGTGCTTTTGGAACCGAACGCAACTCGCGCTGTCGCCGCGACCACCACTGGCGGAAATTGTCCGAGCGATTCAATGAAGAACGCCCTGTGGTTTCCGGTCACGAAGCTCCGATCGGCGGGAATTTGTATCCCGGGTATTCAATTAATTGCCGCAACTCGGTTTCGGATCAATCGAGAGAAACGCGGTCGCAGTAAGGTGGAAACAATGAAGTTTGAAACTGTATTTTCATTCGTTTCATTATTTTTATTGGTAAAGGAAATTTATTGCCAATGCTGTACATTAACCCTTATTTGATTTATTTTTATTTTATAATTTATCAATAAATTATAATAATTACAATTATTTATTTTTATAATTTTTGCCGTTCGTGAAAATTGTCTGTGCTGCGATTTACTGACGAATGCCCGGTGGTTTCCGGTCGTGAAACTCCGATCGACGCGAATTTGTATCCCAGGTATTCAACTAATTGCCGCAACTCGGTTTCGGCTCAATCGAGAGAAACGCGATCGCGGTAAGGTGGAAACAATGAAGTTTGAAACTGTATTTTCATTCATTTCATTATTTTTATTGGTAAAGGAAATTTATCACCAATGCTGTACATTAATACGGTAATATTATACTAGCTTCATAGGTAATCAATTTATACACGTTGGCAAAGTGCCATCGACTCGAGTCCTTCAGACCTTATTTGATTTTATTTATTTGATAATTTACCGATAAATTATAATAATTGAGATTCAATTACAATTATTAATTTTATTTTTTTCGGTCTTAATATAATTTTTATTTCAATCGAGGCACGGTTTATTGTAAATATTCCAACACCCCAGACCACTGAGATTATTCTCGGGCAAAGTGTTAATTGTTCTTCGTGAAAAGAGGCTTACGGTCCAAGAAGTGTTGCGTGCCGACCTTGTAACCCAGAGAGGAAACGAACCGGAACGCGGCTTGTAATCGTGAAAGGAGAGAGTCCTGTGTGGCATTTCTGGAAGCGATGTTCCTGGTTTGTTTTCTGGTCACATATTTGTAAAGTACCCAGAGTCCCCGCCGCCGGGCGGTTGCTCTATTCATTTATGTCCGTCCGTCAGTCCGTCCAGAGGGGGAGCCTGAGAGAGACATTGAAAGCGTCGAGGGGCAAGCCAAGCGCGGACTTTTCCTTCCTTTTGTTTCTTCTTTACTTTCCTCCTTCGCCGACTCTCCCCTAATGCCATCCGGAGCAACGAACGATCGCGGACGCTCGACGGGGTTTCGCTATAAATATGCCGGTCGCGCACCACACGAGAAGAAGCAAAAAAAGAATAATCTTTAAAGATGAAAACGAAAGGCAGCACAGCATCCAGTCCGGATCTTGTGTGGGTCATCGTGAGACGGAATCCCGAGGGATTTTAGACCCTATTTGGCTCGGATTTTACGGAATATCCTGGAAAAATCGTTTCAAACGTAATTCTTCAATTTATTTCGCGCCCAATTTTTCGGAAACTATTTTATTAAATGGTTTCCCAAAGATTGGGCGCGAAGTAAATTGAAGAATTACCTTTGAAACAAGCCGATAATTCTGATTCTGATAATTCAAAGATAATTCTTCAATTTGGTTCGCCTCCATTTTTGAGAAACCATTTTACTCTTGATTTTTGTCTGAGCAAGCGATTGGAAATTTTTGTCTATTGCCAGAAACAGCGAACAGCCAATGTCCGCTTTATTTGTAACTGTGGCCCAACTTTGTGTACGTCGGCGAGGAAGAAAGCAAAAAGCGAAGCCACGATACCCGTGAGAAAGAGCCAGCGCGACAAGTTCCAATAAATGCAAGGGCAATTCCGTTTTATACGAGCGATCGTAATTCCTGAAATGACGCAACGCCGCTGCCTCCACGCGTCGGCACGCTTGCACCTGAGAATTTCACGGTGTCGTTACCCGGTTTAATGTCGATCATTAATTTTTTGCTTTTCACCACTCGTCGACGGAAGCGACTTTTCTCCATTGTGTATACATCCGTCGGGATACCCGCGGAAAATAATTTTTCCGGAATAAAAAAAAATAATAAAAAAACGTAATGACGAGACACACTAAGAAGAAATATGGTTATTTCTATTATAGATAACTATCTGTACAGATTATGGATTAACTCCCTAAGGGAACATATAATTTACGTTAAATAATATTCAATTAGTTAAACTATAATTATAGCTCTTATTTATCGTTTGTGATTATTGTCCTAACTATAAAATATAGATGTTTCCTCAGCTGATTATATACTCTTTAAGAAAAATTTTATTAGTTTGTTTCCAATGAGTTTATTCCGATTTCCTTCGTTCTTATTCATGATGGAAATCGGCTCTTTTTCCCCCATTATCAACGTATCATCTTCCAATGTAACATTATTTATTTGCCCTATGAGAAGAGTTTGCAATTGCAAAACTCTTCCAAGTGCCAGTATAATAACGTCAGGACGTTACATTGGAATACCCTTTTACAGGTAAAAGGGTTCTCGTTAATAAATAAATAAATGTGTTACAGTAGAAAGTCACTATGGTCACTTTATAAGCTTTATAAGCTTAAATCCCTTTATACTTTATTTTTTAGTCTATACTTTAAGAAGCTGTTACTTAAATATATACACCAGCTATTTACTGTCTCTACACGGCGTACGCTTTGATACTGGGCTCTCTGTACTTCGCCTGTTTCCAGTGCCTAATGTAGGAGAGATCGGGGCAAAACGGGATAGCGGGAGCAAAACTCAAGTATCCAATAATTTTTTGATGCCCAATTTTCTCCCAACGATACATCCGGATTTTTGACCCATTTTGCCCCACTTAAAATCGCCGCCACCATCCAAGAGTTACTGAACAATTGCGTTTTGTCTCATCATCCCGTTTTGCTCCACTATCCCATTTTGCCCCGCTCTCCCCTACTGCTTGGTACTTCGGGGACTAATTCCAGTACCCAATAAAGAAATCTATCTATCTATCTATGGTCAATAACTAGGGTAAAAGTGAGGAATATGGCCCAGTCCATATATCATTGATTTACGTGTTAATCGAGGTGGACCATATTCACCACTTTTACCTTACGTAATTTTTTCGGAATGTAATGTCATTCATTAATTTTTGGAGAAAATCTTCTATTCGAATTTGGGACAAAATTTACTTCGCGTTCGCCGGTTTATTCATGCGTTCGCAATATATTCGAGGGCAATGATCCCTCGACGAGCGCCTCTCAACCCTTTGTCGCATTACGCGGGGGAGCGAAGACTCGTTGATGAAACGGCCAGGCAGGTTTACCTCAACCTTTTGGTTCCACTTGTGCGTTTCACACATTCCCTCGTACCTTTGTCTCCGTCCGTTCGTCCGTTCGTTTTACCCCTTGAAGGTTTCGGTAATCGTGGTTCGAGGGAGAGAGAAAGAAAGAGGCGTAGCGACAGAGGTCGTGAAGCAGAGAAACACGCGAAAGGACTCTTCCCCGAAGGTTTCACACAGAGACACCAAAGTAATTTCAGTTCTGTGGCGAACGGCCAAAAGTTCCGCGAACGCGGAAAGCTCATACGTGACTCTGCTTTGCCATTTTCTCCTCGAAACTGCGTCCTCCGTCCCACCTTTTTTTCATCCCCACCTATCGTCGTTCACTTGTGCAGAGTTCAAAAAACTATTGCGCGGCTTTCCAATTGATTAAAAATTGAATCCTTAAGTTTTCTGGCCGTCGACAAGATATCGCGACGATTATAATGGGGAGATTGCATATGGAGGAAAGGAGTCGAAAGTAGAACTGAAGTTGATCCTTGGATGTCAGCTAAATGCAACTCCGACCGACGCACTGAGAAAAAATGACATAGTAAAAGCAACAATAACGACTTTTTACCATAAAAAATAGTTCCCATGGGGAACGTCGATATTTTATTGTTACGACTATGACAAAAAATCATCATTGCAACCACAATTATGATTTGACCGAGTGAATGTGCACTATCAGAAACTATCTATGTAGACGTTCCCCCTGGGAACTATTCGATATAGGGTAAAAGTGGGGAATATAGCCAATATATCATTGATTTATGTGTTAATCGAGGTGAGCCATATTCACCACTTTTACCCTAGTGCGAAATACTATCCTTTTTCTCAGTGACAAGGTCGCAGGATGATTTTATGATAATGTACAAACGAAATTTCCTACCACAAAGTTGGTCAGTGAACTTCAGGGCGGTCGACTCGATTACAGCGATTCAGTTAAGGATTGTCCGGCCATGCATGCATATTCCTGTATCGTCCGAAACTTCAACAGCAACCGCGTATCCGGAGTGAAATAAACTGATCTTCGGATAAGAGAAAGTGTGGTGGTTCATCTGTTAATTAAGATGGGGTAGATCGAAACTGGTACAGATTTTGGAGCATTAAATCAGGTCCTGATATGGCCTAAAAAGAAAACTACGAGAAACTGGGAAACCGGCAAAGAGACGGGAAGTTTTGTATGCCGCGAATACCAGAGAAATCATAAGAAAAGAAGTTGGAGGGCTGAGGGATGAAGGGTGGGCGGCAAAGGAAAAGGAGAATGGGAGCCTTGTGCGTGGCTGAGAATGGAGAAAGAGATCCGGACGAGTGACGGACTTTCCTGCCACTGAACTGTAACGTGAGTTGAAAGCTTCTCGTAAGACGTGCACGTAAGACGTGCTGCTGCTGCTATTTCGCGGCTTTCCAATTCATTAAAAATTGAATCCTTAAGTAATCTGGTCATCAAGAAGATGTCGCGACGGTTATAATGGGAAGATTGCAGACGGAGGAAAGGAGTCGAAAATAGAATTGAAATTGATTCTTGGACGTCAGCTAAATGTAGCTCCGAGTGACGTCCCGGGTTTCTCCACAATCTCCAGGTCGCAGGATGATTACCGACCGGATGAAAAGCCACGGGGGCACAAACGAAATTTCCTACCACAAAGTTGGTCATTGAAATTCAGTGCAGTTGACTCTATTAAAACGATTCAGTTATGAATGCATGGTCCTGTATCATCCGAAACTTCAAAAGCAACCGCGTAGGGGAGAGCGGGGCAAAATGGCACACCGGGACAAAACGGGATATTGAGATAAAACGCAATTCTCGAATAACTTTGAATCGGTAGGACAAAATTGGGCATCCAAAAATTATTGGAAAATTGAGTTTTGCTCTCACAGTCCTGTTTTGCTCCGCTGTGCCATTTTGCCCCGGTCTCCCTTATCCTGACTGAAATAAACTGATCTTCGGATTAGAGAAAATCTAGTCGTTTCGTGATCAGATCGAGACTGGTACAAATTGTTGAGCATCAAACCAGGTCCTGATATGGCCTAAAAAGAAAACCATGAAAAACTGGGAAACGGGCAAAGAGACGGTAAGTTTTGAATGGCGTGAATGCCAGAGAAACCATGAAAAAAGAAGTCGCAGGGCTGAGGAATGAAGTGCCGACGAGGGGCGTGAGGTGAGGGCGAAAAAGAGGCTGGCAAAGGAAAAGGAGAAAGGAGAAAGCCCTGTGTGCGGCTGAGAATGGAGAAAGAGATCCGGACGAGTGACTGACTTTCCTTCCACCGAACTATACGTGAGTTGAAAGCTTCTCGTAAGACGTGCACGGAAGGGATGCTGTTGCTGCTGCTTTTCTCCATCCTCGTTCAGCCCACGGCCCGGCTGCAGCCCGCTTCGAGGAGAGTGTGTTCCAGAACAGGGGAAAAATAAAGGGATTTTTCTTCCGGTGTACAAAGGTCGGCTGGTACACCGAGGAACGAAAAACAAAGGGAAATAACTGGCTGAACGGTGGGTGCAGTTGGGTATTGGACGGAAGAAAGCTTGAGCTCGTCACCGGCACTGCCACGCTCTCTGCTCAGGGTGCATTTTGCCGGGGCGAGCAGGTGTCGAGAGCGCTTCTGCCTCGTAAATTCTGCACAGGAAGATATTGTCATTCAGTCTTCCCATTACCATGCCCATCCCGCGACACGATGGAATAAATATAAATCTGTCCAAAATGAGATTTCCAGTCCGAACCTGACGTCACTTCCGGTACCCCACTACCGGTTGGACAATGAGATTTTCCAACCGGAAGTGATGTATTTTCGGTACGACGTCACTTCCGATATGACGTCGCTTCCGATATGACCTCACTTCCGATATGACGTCACTTCCGATATGACGTCACTTCCAATATGACGTCGCTTCCGATATGACGTCACTTTCGATATTATGTCACTTTAGATATTATGTCACTTTAGATATTATGTCACTTTAGATATTATGTCACTTTAGATATTATGTCACTTTAGATATTATATCACTTTCGATATTATATCACTTTCGATATTATATCACTTTCGATATTATATCACTTTCGATATTATATCACTTTCGATATTATATCACT
>JAPYZD010007089.1:0-11058 GCA_030522725.1 Ichneumoninae sp. B BG-2022a
CTCCTCGCTACGACGAGCCCGGCCAATCTCTGGAGGAAACACTTTTCTGGCCGGGGATGAAAGTTAGATTCAATCGTGACTGCTCGCAATTTTTTTTAAATAGCGAATTGCTCCGTTGATGATCTTCCAATGAGTGACAATGAAAATCCTTCGAGTTATTTTTACAATAACCTCTGGCAGAAGAGTATCGACCACGTTGTCCTCTGAATCTACTCTCAAACTCCTCGCTACAACGAGCTTGTCCAGGCTCTGGCGAAGAACATTTTCCGTCCGGGGATCAAAATTGGATTCAATCGTGCCGACTGGAATATTTTTTTTATATAAGAAATTGCTTCGTTAATAATGTTCCAAGGGACGACAGTGAAAATCCTTCGAGCTATTGTAATAATAACTTCTGGCCGAAGAGTGTCGAGCACGTTTCCCTCTGAATCTACTCTCAAACTTCTCGCTAAAACGAGCCCGCACAATCTCTGGGGAAGAAAATTTTCCGTCCGGGGATGAAAATTAGATTGAATCGTGACTACCAGATTTTTTTTAATACCAATTAACTTGTTAGTAATGTTCCAAGGGATGACGGCGAAAATCCTTCGAGCCATTTTTACAATAACCTCTGACAGTCGAACACATTGTCCTCTGAGACTACTTTCAAACTCCTCACTGAAACGAGTCAGCACGAATCCAAGGGGAGAAAATTTTCCGTGCGAGGATGAAAATTAGACTGAATCGTGACTACTGATTTTTTCACATAACAAATCAACTTCTTAATAATGTTTTAAGGGATGACGATGAAAATCCGTCGAGCTATTTTTGTTTGTCATTTCGATGAGAAGGGCTGCAAACTCGAAACTTCTGGTTTGAATATTGCATAAACATTCTCCACGCGGGGATGAAAATTCGATGAGATCGTCATACACAGAAAAAAATCATTAGGAATGAAAAGACATTATTAGTGGAACATTTTTCCAAGAATTCGCTAGGAGCGTCTTTTGAGATTTATGGTTCGATTTTCTTTTTTTAAAGTGTTGCAAACTCGTCACTTCCGGTTTGAATCCCCCATAGACTGGATTATCTTTGTTGCAGCATTGGTCGAGCAAATCATCGATGACTAAGCGAAAAAATAAAGGATTTATTGCCTGCGTGGAGTTTGGGTAATTATCGAATAAAGCCGTGCTCGGCTGCTCCGTCAGTCGCCCCGTGTGGGTATATAACTCGCGGGGAACACGAGCGAGTTGAACGAGCGACGAAAGGTTCAATTGAGAGACAATGCCGGGGGGGAAACGACAACGACGAGTCATTCGTTCATCGATCTGGCCCTCATATATTATGCCGTTTAGTGTACAATACGTAACCACCAGCATAAGGGTGAAACTCATGCAATATAGGGGTGTGATAAGGCACTTTCGAATGGGCGACGATCCCGTTTATTTATCATTGCGTTCATCGTTTTTATTATCCATTAGGGAGTAACCTAGAAACGGGACAGACCTGGATAACAACTTAAGTGTCCATGCTAAAACAATCGCGATATGTTACAGCATACATGAACATGGTGTCTAGTATAGGTTTTAAGTAAAATTCAACGAGTTTTAAAGAATTCGAAGAACTTGCTCAAGATTTTCAAGAACACAATAACTATCGTTTTAGGATACCACGAAATATTATTAAAGAATTTTCATGATTTTTTCGATGTTTCAGAAAAATTTACAATATTCCGAAAATCATTTTTTTTAATATTTCGCTCTATAGGGCGAAATATACTCCTTCCTAATTGAAACGTTTGAAAATTAAATAACCGATTTTGTTCAACGAACGAAAAATGTTTATTATAAAGATCTAAAAAAAAAATTCGGCCTCTCTTCCAGAATAGTTCAAGAGCTTTTCAAGGAAGCATCGAGCAAAAGTATTTTTGGTCGATGTTGTGATAAAATGTCGAGTTTGACGGATAACAATTGATTGAAAGGGGAAAGTTACAGAGCAAGGTTGTGACTAGTTGACGAATCGATCGAGCTATTAAATTGAAACTACCTGCAGCAAAATTTGCTGACCTTCGTCCGGATTCTGTGACTTGTACTCTCTGATCTGCAGATATAATCGAAGTGAAATTCCCGGGGTATCGTCGGATCAGCCCTCGATATTGCAGGGCCAAAGGGGCGAATCAGTAGATCAAAGGGTTCCGTGGTGCACAGGGGACCTCGAGCGAGAGAAAGCTCGAGAGGCACGTAGGGCTGGAAAGGGCAATCGTCCCTCCCGGCAATCGTGAGTCAATAGCCATCCAGCAAAGCCAGCCGTGCCGCCTGACTATTTGACGCACGGACTAATTGCGTTGAATAATTCATGCTCCATAAACTAATTGATTAGACATGAATTTCGAGTTTTTTTCGATCCATTTCTATTTCGTTTCGCTTAAAGGAGAGAGATCTTTATTTCAATCGCGTTTTACGGTTTACAATTGCAATTGCAGTTGCAGGTTCAGTTTTACAGATTATAGTTGCAATTGCAGATTTATAGTTTACAGTTGCATTTGCAGTTTTACTGTGTACAGTTGCAATTGCAGTTTTACAGTGTATAGTTGCAATTGCAGTTTTACAATTTACAGTTACTCGACTACCAATTGAAGACAACTTATATTCTTGTCTCAAATCGAATTTCATTATCTCCCATATATGAATAATATATGTTGCAAAAAAAACTTTATATATCGGTAACATTTTGAAATTGATTTGCTTGATATATCAATCGTACAAAAATTCCGAATTAAATATATCTCGAATATAGTTTATTTCACGGTGGGTAGTTTCTACCCGCCGCGTGAGGTGTGTCGACACACCTCTATCGACAATGATAGAAGCATGTCATCGCGAGCGCGTCGAAGACTCACCAACTCCATTTTATTTGCTACAATAAAAAAAATTATAAACAATACTTTTCCTCCTTAAATATTTGGCGTACGACGAGAAACTAAAAAAATATATATAAACTATAAAGTTTTAACTCATATTGTCTACAAAAAACATTTTGTCGTCAAGTCACGTAATCTTAACGTGTATCTCTATAAATACAAATTCCTCACATCAGCAGTCTTGAGCCGTAACCGTAGGTACCCCAGCGGAAGCAGAATAACCAGCAGCAGCAGCATCACCAACAACCTGTTGCAACCCCTGGCTCCGTGACGCCCCTGAAGTCGTTGGGCGAGGCGTCCAAGCGCGACCCCGTGACTGCACGTGAAAACCCTCACGAACCGGCCCCCCACACGCACACACACGCGATCCCTCAGTAGGACCTGCCGTACATTCCCATAAGAATTACACCTCCCTGGAGAGCGCATCCCCGAGACCTCACGACACATATTCACAGTTCCAAGACTCCTCGTCGCTTCTCCCTCCACTCTCCCGAGCCGGCAATAAAACTCCCGCAAAAGTTCGCACCGCTAAAAAAATTAAGGGTACGGCCGCCCTCGATTCCGCACCGGCGAAAGGGAACTCGGACGATGCAACCTCGAGATACACACGCTCCGAGTGTAAGTGTGAGCTGGAAAGGGTCGAGGAGGGTAAATGGAGTTGCGGCCTTTCTCATCATACCCATCACGGCTCGGCCCTCTCTCGCTGTCGTGCCCTTTGGAATCGTATCGAAATCGAAACAAGTTCTACCTGCCGCTCGAAACTACCTACCTACCTTTTTTTTACCTTTCTATAGCTCGAACTACCTGCTGCACGCCTCTACCCATTGTCCGGCTTGGGGCTGCTCGAGCGGGGGAGCCGACCGAAGAGTCAGGTTTTATATTATAGTCGGTATGTATACATATATATTGTATATATACATATATACCGCACAGTGCGGTAAACATAGCTATAGTATAGCGTAATAGCGAAGGGTAAGGACGAGAGAGCGAGGGGAGAAAGACAAAGAGATAACGAGTCGGAGGTAAAAAGGAACGAGAAGGAAAGAGCCGGCGAGGCCTGTGCACTCGAAGAGAGAGGAGAGAGGAACGAACCCTCGCAGCGTCACGAACAAAGGGCGTATTCACGCGTCAGAAGTCACCACCGCGTGACGACGTTGCTATATATAGTCGGGAGTCGCTATAGCGCCGCGGAGTTGTGCACGTGTAAGGCGTGTAATGCCCGAGTGTAGGATACGAGCCAGGGGTGCACAGGATGCAATGCAGGATCTATGCTTGATCCCTCTCTATGTTTTATTTTTTTTTCCCCCTTTTTTTGTCGGCCGCGTGAACTACCTGTTACCAACCGGAGGGGTTCACCCTTCACAACCTGACGCTGCGGAGCAATTCGTTCACACAGATTTTTCATGGATTAGGATTTTTTTTATTCCCCCCCGACCCCCCTTCGACTGTACAGGTGGTTCCTGCCGCCGGGATTAAATCGTCGGGCACCTGTTAAAGGGCTGTCCTGATTTTTTTCTTCCTTATGTTCCCTATTATTATTTTATTGTTGATTTATATCTTTACATATCGAATCAATAGCGAAGGTAAATTTATTTACTTACGCAATTACAGATAGAAAGACCCGAGGATGAAAAATGTGATTTTTTTTATAACGATCTTTATTTACACATTTTGGGAGAATTTTGTAGGCATTTTTTCGTTTTGATTTTTTTTTTTACCCATGTGTAACTGACGGTAGTTCTACTTGCGGGGACGTTGAACAAATAGGCTAAGGAACGACGATAGATAGAGAAAATTTTACACCCAGTGGATGGATGTTAAAGAAGAGTATGTGTGTGTGTGTGCGCACAAGTCGGTTTCTTAGCGCAGGGTTGAGAGTTAAAGCAGCAGCGGCGGGGCTATCGTGCGCGAGGCGGCGTCGGCGTCGAGCACGTAAGAAAAAGGCGGCTTTAGTAGGTCAACGACGAAGTCGTCGTCGTCGTCGCCGTCGTAGTGTTCCTTCCCTTCGAACGTTACGTCATCGTGCCACGGAGAGTCAGCTAGCGCACCGGCAACGGCAACCAGCGGCGATATTAACAGCAACGACTGAGTAGCTTAGCGCGTACATGGAGTGCTCGAACGTGCGATACGCGCGTTTTACGAGTACCCACAATGATAAACACACACATACGGGGACGCAGCTTTGAGCTAGCGAGAAACTCGCGCGCCCCGCGTGTGTCGACCGAACCCGTGAAACTATTCACGTGCGCACGGTATGTATGCTCGCTACAGGTCGCCGGCACTCCTGTACTGTTAACTGCATTCTACCTTTTCAGAAGAAGAATACGAGAATTTGAAAAAAAAAGTTTACTGAAATCTCCACAGGGCGGATGTGACAGAAATTACAATCAGTATTGTCAGCGATGTCAAGGAATACAATAATATATAGGTAATAGGAAATACGCGATTTTTAACCTGTTCACTCACCCATTAATACCTATGGGGCTATAATTTGATTTCCGTACAGAGTACACGGCAAATAAGGTTTGTCCGTTTGACGAACATTCCTTGTCTAGAAATGTCCGCAATTTATTCTTTTTTGGTACTTTTGACATTTTTCATTTGTTTTTGAAAAACACATCCAGATAAAAAAAAATTAATTCGACTAAAATGTCAACAAGACGAATATAACATTAATTGTGATTAGTATTACCAGTGGGATCAAGGAATAGAAACTATTATGTATACTAACACGTAATAGTAAGTATAACGATTTTTAACCCTTTGACTCTTTCATCGATACCTGCATGACAAACTATAATTTGATTTCCGTACAGAGTACACGGCAAAAAATGTTCGCACATCTGATGAACATTCCTTTTCTAGAAACGCTCACAATTTATTTATTTTTGTCAATTTTGCAATTCTTTGTTTGTTTGGTAAAAATACCGTTCGTAAAAAAAAGGATGGAACGATTAATTTTTTTTAAACATAGTGAACAAGAAGGAGAAGAAGAAGAAGTGTTTGCCAAATGTTCGTACCGTATAATATCGCTAAAAGAATGCAGTAATCGCTAACAATTTTCCTTCAATAATAATTTCTGTGCGACGTGGTCTCTAATGGAGTTTACTGGTAGAACAAAGATTCTTATAACGTCACGTAAATCCATTGCAAGTAACGATTAACGAACGTTCTCGATAAAGAACTTTAGTCCTCGGTCCGTGCTACCGTGCATTATTGAGTAAACGTTGTTTCTCAGTTTTTCCTCGTCGTCATTGACGAGGAAGAGAGAGGGAGTAAGAAACCGAGCGAGGGTTTACCCGATCGGCGGTTACTCCGTTGCCTCGCATATACATACACATATACATATACATGTAATAGTATAAAGTAGCAGCGGCGAGGAACGAGAGAGGCCGAGCCCGAGAGAGTCGGTAAGGAAGGAGAGGAAGCAGAGGACGTGGAACATAGAACACATAGACGCATACGAAACCGTGTGTATTATAGCGACGAGAGGAACACGAGCCGGTGGGGCGAAGAGGGGTGTCGCTGTGAAGCGCGTTCGCTAGCTCGGGCGCGGGTTCGGCGTATAAACGGTTCTGGACGAGGGGAAGGGCGAGAGGAGGGAGGGAGGCAAAGGAGTAAAGGCGAGCGAGACGGACCGACGTGGCGAACGACGTCGATGTGCGCTCGTCGGAGGGAGCAAGAGGGGTCTCCGGGCATGTGGGTCGGGGTCGAGTCTCGCATATCGATGCCAGAGCACAACCAGCGACACAGGCAGCTTGCATGAATTTTTCATACTTTATTTTTTTTTTCTCTCCTGGCGCGAGATTTCGAGTGTCGATATAAAAGACACTCATTCGGAAAACAAGCAGGGATATATATACATATATATATGTACATATATATACACGAATAAAAATTTTCTGAGGTCACGAAATTCCTCGAACTTTTCCGGTCAAATTATTTTTTTTATACACTCCTTGATTAGCATATTCGCTATTCGGAGGGGACTACAAATTTCGTTGGGTCGATCGCTATCGAGGGGATTTCGGGCCACGTGTGCTGATAAACATCGCGCGGCGGGTTGCGTGGGGGGGGGGGGGAATAATATGCTTTGAAAAACATCCTATTAAAAATAAGCGGAAAGTCGTCGGAGCGATTAATTATTATTTTACAATAAAAATAAATTATTAATTTATTTGAATGTTTTTTTTCTTTTCTTGTCGAACAAATAAATCCTGTGATGTATTTATTGCTGTGGACGAGTGGGAAAGTCTCGGGTATGGGAAAAAAACATCGTGCTGTACTCGGATCGAAACTGTACAGTGAGGAGGAAAAAAAAGGACAGCCAGGTTAAGCGCCGTTGTCCCCGCAGTCGATGAAGCATGAAGAATCGCCGGTGGATAGTTGTGGCTATAGAAACGCGAGGAATAATACTACAAGTGTCTGTCGATCGGAGGGTAAAGGATAGGGAGAATAGAGAAGGCCTTATTGCGGCCGAGTGGTGTCGGGTAGGGAAAAAAAGATGGACAGTTATTGGCCTTTCAAGGGGGGTACATGACCCTTGAGACTCTAAAAGCAAACGTTACGGTAACATTTACGATACAAACAAACTTACGGATAAATAATGCAACAGGGTAAAGCCTCTTGAAATTCGTATCTGTCGAGGCCCATTTTTCATCCAAGCTGCGTTTTAACGATTTAACAGCCAATACTAATACCCTTTTCTGTAAAAAACAAAGATTTTTCTCGAGCGCTCGATCCTTTCCTTTTTAATTTGTACACCCAAATTAAAAAAAAGTCAAATTTTGATTAAAAAATTCGTAACATTTTTCCACATTTTTTTCAATTCATTTGAAGATGACATTAACAAGAAAATTACTTATTTGTCAATGTAGCAAATACGCTACACTGCCCGGCGAAGGAAAAGAACGATTGAAAAAATTTCCTCAAAATTATTATCGTTCTGATATCGATACTCGATACAACTCAAAAAAAAAATCTGTTTGAGAATAAGATTTGCGTCTTTTCAGATATAAACAGATATAAAAAATTACTAGTTTTTTTCGCCTCAAAATGATTATCGTTCTGACATCGATTCTTGATACGACACAAAAAAAATCTGCTTGATAGTAACATTCGCGTCTTTTCACATATATATAAAAAAAGATACTAGTGTTTTGGCATCCCTTCGTGTCTCCCCAAACCGCGGGCTGTTCCCTCATTCCGCGTGACATCCAGATTAACCGATCACGAGTTATCCGACAACTGTACAGCTTACCCTAAAGGCAGTCCAGTCCTCGTCGGTTACTTCACCGCAGGGATAAAACTCCGCTACCAAAAAAAAACGCTCCCACAGTAATCGCATCAGTAGTGGTGGCGAGAGTCTAAGCGTATCTACAAGGTACGCCACACCGGCGCGAAGATTCGTAGAGGGATCGGTGAGGGAGAGTAGATTGTGGTGAAAAAGCGGATAAAGATAAAGAGATAGCGGAGTTCGAGAAAAGAAGGAAGAAGGTTTCCAGCCCAAGAGCGAGAGCGATATCCCAAGGCGGAAAAGAGAGGGCAATTGGTAATCGAGGAATCCGGGAACCCAGAACACCGTTTGAACGGTTGGCTGCTGCTGGCTGCCGCCGACGCTGCCGCCGCCGCCGTCGCAGACGCTCGAGCAAGGTCGTTGTCCTTGGGGGATCAACGACCCCTCGAGGAGGGATGTCCCCGTAGTGGGGATGGTACGTGCATCTCTCTCTCTACACATATCTATATATACACGCACTCATACGTGTTAACCAACTATCTACGCTTCCACGTCTATACGTATACACCCGACTTTCCTCTCTTTAGATTCGTCGGCATAAAATCAAGTGTGCACACATACGGACACAAGCGTGTATAAGTCTGTCAGAGAAAACTAACAGATTTCATGTACAATATATCTACACGAGAGACGGAGCGAGAGAGGAAGTGCCTCCCCATGGCGCGGAATCGTCGACGACGTCCGCCCTTACACGGAGACCGGCCGGGTTGAGTTAGGGTTAGCCTTTCAGGCTTTCTCCTCTATGTATCGTCTCTCTCCTCTCCGGCCTCAGCCTCCTCCGGTCGCGGTGGTATCGTGGAGGGATGTGAATAGCCGTGCTCCACGCAAGCACGACGGGAACGGGTAAAACCAGAAGAGGACGAAGAAGCGGAGAGACACGTGAGGCGGGAAGAGTCGGGGCGGGGGGGGGGGGGGGGGAGGGGGGGCGGGGGGGGAAGCGGAGGGAAGCTTCGCATCCGTGGGTGGATACGCCTGGGCGTCGGGACGCCCCGAGTTTCTCTCCTAGCTTCTGCCGTCTCCCGACGTTTGGAGAGGGTGCTAGCCCGACTTCGACGGGGAGAACGGGGAACGGGCTTAAGGCGAGCGTGGAGGAAGTGCGAGCGGGACGGAGGCGGAGGGGTCGCTGACGAGAGAGAGACGGCGAGGATTGGGAAAAAAGAGGAGCGGCGAGAAAAGAGATACCGGAGGATTAGAAAGGTATTTGGACGAGGAGAAGGCCTCGTCGAGGAACACGCCGAGAGATGCCCGTGGTCAACTGTCGGAGGGTTCCGAGAGAGGGCGAACGGAGAATGGAAATACTTCGAGCCCCGTGAAACGGAACGCTGGGTGTATAGGCTCGATGATAAATTTACTTCGCCGCAACGTCGAAGCCGCAGCGTGGAGATAAAAAAAAATCCTCGGGGTAGTTTCGTATATATGCATATTTTTTGCGGACTCTAAACTCGCGTGCTTAGTTTAATGCAATCAGCAGACAGTAGGCTGCACCATGCAAAATGTGATCCAGGAACCACCTGTTGGACAGCTTCCCCTAACTCTCATCCCCCTCTAAAACTCCGACCCCACCGCGACACGCAGCGTTCTAATTTCGAGAGGAATTTTCGTCGTTCGCTGAAAATCAGCAATAGCTGCTAATTTCACATATTAACCCTTCATCAAACCGCCTTCAGATAATCCATTTTTTTAAAACAAAAAGATAATTCGAATCTCTAAAAATTACATGGGGTGTCGAGGACCGCGCGAAAGAACGAAGTCAACGCCGAGTTGATCCGGAGCGCGAGTCGCCAAAGCCCTCAAAAGATTTCTATTTATAATTTTTATGGAATTTCTTTCGAGTAGGGGAGAACTCCCCGGTTCTGTTTCACAAGCTCCCTCCCCGCTGGCTGTCTCGCTCGGCCGCGGCTTCCTTTTCTCTCCGGGCCTCTCGTACCCGACCGGAAGGACGAGAAGCTACGTGCACGGCGGAGCGCGCAGCGCCAGGACGATAACCACACACGCTGGATATACGTGCGCCCGACGAGTCCTTTCCTCCTCGGACTCCTCCGTAACGCGCACATCCGCACGGAGAGAGGAACGAGGAGAGGGACACGGCGGACTTACATATACTTACTTAGCCCGACGAGGAGGCAACCCCGCGCGCTCACCGCTTCGCTCCGAGAGCCTCGGAGAGAGAGCCGCTTCGCCTCTCGACGGCACGGCTCGCAGCAGCAACGGCGATCGAGCTAGCAGCAGGGCCGCGATGCCAGGGCAGGGAGCAATGTCCCTCGAGAGAGTCAACCCCCTTCCTAACGTTTAAGTATGGTATGCACGCCCGTTACCTTTACAGACCCGCCACCACAACGCGTTTTCTCTCTTTTCCCTGTGCGTCCCCTCCCCCCGCCCCCCTCCCCAAACGTTCTTTCACTCCTCTATACTTGACTTTACTGTAGCACTACCGACTCGTACAAACACGACGACTATCCTGTTTCCTCTTTTTTTTTCTTTTTTTCTTTATCGTACAACGAAATCTTCCAAGATTGTCACTCACCTTAAACTACCCTTTTTCTTCAATGGATCGTTTGAGGGCGAGGGGAATGAAACGATGTCCGGTCGCGACGGGTCGCTTGTAGTTTTCCTTACTTTTTTTATATTAGTAGTTTGTATTTAGGGGAGAGCGGGCAAAATGCAGCAACGGGGCAAAACGGGGTTTTTGGGCAAAACTAAATTTTCCAATAATTTTTGGATCGGACATGGTGGCAAAACTGGGCAGAAAATCCTGATGTATCCAATAGGGCGAATTCGGACATCCAAAAATTATTGGAAAATGACGTTTTGCCCAAAAACCCCGTTTTGCCCCGTTGCCCCATTTTGCCCCGCTCTACCCTAT
>JAPYZD010007094.1:0-15699 GCA_030522725.1 Ichneumoninae sp. B BG-2022a
AATAATGATCTTGAAAATAATGATCTTGAAAATAATGATCTTGAAAATAATGATCTTGAAAATAATGATCTTGAAAATAATGATCTTGAAAATAATGATTTTGAAAATAATGGTTTTGAAAATGATTTTAAAAATAATGATTTTAAAAATAATGATTTTAAAAATAATGATTTTAAAAATAATGATTTTAAAAATAATGATTTTAAAAATAATGATTTTAAAAATAATGATTTTGAAAATAATAGTTTCGAAAATAATAATGTTGATTCTTCCCCTCTTCTCCTGCTTTCTCTTTGTCGGCTTTCCAATAAAAACGAATTTGACGTTGATTCGGCAGACAATCCCCTGATCTGCGACTGCGAGCTTCGATGGTTCTCCATGTGGTTGAAGAATCTTCGTGACAAAGACGACGAGATGATGTCGAAGAAGCGAACCGTGTGCATGATGATTTCGGAAAATCGTGAATACGCTGTGCAGCACATACCGCTCGAAAGGATGGGATGCGTCGGAAAAAATGCGGGCAGAACCTCGGCAGCGGCGCAAATTTCGACCTGCCGAATGCCCATCGTTCAATTCGGCCTGCTAGTCGGGGCAGCGGCACTACTGTAAATCGGAGGGAAACCTTCTTCGACCTCCGACCAATCCCGACGGAAAACATTTTTCTCCCGATTTCTTTTGGTTACGCTGATAAAAATTTCTTCGGCAAGATAATTTTTCAGGAAAGTCCGAAAAAATGAATTAATTCTGAACAAAATTAACACCTGTGTAGTCTAAAATTCTATACAGGAAATTAATGAGACGGTGGATAAATTCTATTATGCTTCAAAGATTTAAGTGCGCATTTTTTTTATATTTGATACTCTCAATTTTTTTTTTCGCCATCAACATCGTGTTAATAGTAAAATTATTTTATCATCATTAAAAATGATTGGGAGAATTATTGTTTTTATTTTTTTTTTCGCAGGGTTGAAAAATGACAATGCGCCTATAATGTTTGTTTACATTGCTCACAATTACGATCACGACGGTGTTATCGTGACGAGGTATATTTCTGAATTTTTAATCGCGTTTAACTTCGACAATCGGCCGGTCACGCGCAGTGACGATTTTTATCGTAGTTTCGAAATGATATCGATTTGAAATTGTAATCAGCGATAATTTTCTAGTTACCGCTTTAGACCAGCTTTTTCGATAGCAAATGTATTTAAGATTGCGAGAGGAACGAGAGGCGAGGCGAATGAAAGTAAACAAAATAATGTCAGTTGATTCGCGTTGCAGCGGCGTTGCGTGTGTGATAATATAAAAACAATTGATGATGATGATGATAATTGTTGTAATATTGTTGACAAAGAAAAAAATAATAATTCGTTGGCGAACGTTCGATCGGGAGCGACGATCGGACGTTCGCCGGTCGAGTTTTCAGACCGATGCATCAAAAAATGTTCGAAGGAAAAAAAAATTTTGTTTGATTTCGAAAATTTTGACGAATTATGAAATTCGATTTTGAAAAAAAAATGTATCGGTCGAATGAAATGTTTTTCTCTTTGTAAAAACTACCGATTTAACATCGCCTTTAAAAGTCTATGACAAAAATTGCATGAGCTTCTTTCACCGAAACGATACATATCAGCTTGGATGCCAAGTCGTTTTAATCTTCGTTACGAATCGTTGTCTTTGTTTTCTTTTATCGTAGAGTAATATATATTTTTCATTCCCGGTCGAATCTTGACGGCTGGAAATGTAAAAAAAAAATACCCGACATTATTGCGACACGGAAAATCATTTTCTCGCGTCACTCGGGACTATAATATACATATCAGCACGTTTCGAAAAGGGTCGGACGGGTTTGCGAAAAAAATGCACTTTCCGAATATAGCAAATGACAAACAAATATTCACACACTTATGACACTTTTCGGATAGATTTTTTTTTTTTATAAACCAAAAAGTGGCCAAACTTTTGCTCGGTACACGATTACTTGATGATTACTTGATCCGTTAAAATCTTTATTCGAACAATTATTTCGGATTCAATTTTATGCGAAAATTTCGATTCAAAAAGTTATTCGAAAATGTCGATCCGAAAATTTATTTGAAAATTTCAATAAAAAAATTTATTCGAAAATTTATTATTATAAATTTTATTCGAAAACGAATGACAAAAGTAAAACCTTGAACGCCAGTCCGAAATGAATTTACATCGTCGACGTCGAAAATCCGTCTTGTGTCGAATAGAATTAGATGATTACTGCGGTTGACGAGCAGTAAGTACGGCCGAAGAACGTGCAGGAAACGAACACTTGTCGGAGCGGAGGACAGAAGCAATGAGAAGAACCCTCGAGTTCAAATGATTGTTGAACACAGCTGGTTCGACAGTCTCTCATTTATATTAATAATTCGCATTAATAATACCCAGTGAAAAAAATCAATTCAGTCAACAAAAGTGTGCGCTTTCGGGAGGCGAAAAAAATGTTTGGTGGATCGAAAAAAATACCTTGTTGATTAAAAAATAACAGTCCGTTGAATCGAATATTTCTTTACTGACCACAATTATTTCTTTCGATCAACCAAAAAATCGCCACCCTTAAGCGCTTATTTTGTCGACTCCATACATTTTTTTTTGTCAATGTACCTTTGGAAAGTGTACTCGTGATTCGCAAAGTCGTATGAGCCACGTACTTTTATTGTTGTGAAAAAATTATCCGAAAATTTACCTTCAAGAACTACCAAAAGCTACGACGATTCGCACGGAAAAGAACGGAAAGTACGTCGGCACTTGTGATCTCGAAACGTGTCCCGATTTCGGCTCGATCAAGTAAATCTAAAGTTGCGAATAAGTAACGAATCTCTGAATTATATAAATTTAGGATCTTAAGCGCACTTAACTGCACGTTGGTACTAGTCTAGATGAAAAAAAGGAGTTAAACAGTAAAAACGAAGAATACTCGTCTCTAGCACTGCACGAAATCTGCAGCGGCATCGCTCCCGTGACCTGAGTAGAAGTTCTTCTGTGAGCGCGGAGGAATCATAAGCACGGCATTGAAAATCTCGCAAGAAAATTAAAACCCAAAAAAAAAAAAAAAAAATCGAAAACCACACTTTCGAGCGAAGAGGAACGTTTTTGTAATTCCCTGTAATCGTCCAATGAAATTGTACGAGTCAAAAAAAAATTAATTACCGGATAATTTAGTGATGATAATTAGTAACGAAATATCTTATCTAATCAGGAGAAAGGTCACGGGAAGTGAAACGGAAGACACCCTGACCTCATCCCCTCAGTTCCTCGATTTGAAGCCCCGTCGAAAAAAAAAAATCTATCAACTTTCCCGATTCCCACGCATCATGGACGTGGCTCGTGAAACCACATCGTGCAGTATATCTTGATACATATCATTTACATATCGGCCAGGAGTCTGAAAAAAATAACCAAAAAAAAAATAAACTTTGATCGATCGAAAAATGAGACTTTACTGGCTTCTATCTGTAATAAATAAGACATACCATAAAATCGTATACATATCTCGGAAATATATCGGATTTATATGAGGGAACTTTGATGATATAAGGAAGAAGTGAAAAATAAGTTTTTTTTATATTATATCTGTACATTACAAATTTATTTTTATCGATATTTAATTAATGAAAATATGCATTTTTATTGAATTAATATTGATGAAAATAAATATGAAAAACATTGCAAATTAATATATATATCATGATTATTATTATCATTGAAGTCGTGACAGAGTACACGGATAAGGTTACACGCATAAATATATATTGTTATACAGAAAATACCGTGCTAACTGGATGGGTTTTCTTTCTGTAAAGGTTATTGTCGACGTAGCCGTGCTGCATCCCGTTTGTCTTTCGTATTTCGTAGTGTTAAAAAAATCAACGATTTCTTCCCGATAGCGATACAGAAAAATACGCCAAATGTGATTCTCTGCTGGCCCTATTAAAAGCTTAGGATGCGCACGAGGCATATTAACTCAACACCATAAAAAAAACCTTAAAATCATTATATCATTCACTGAGAAAAATTATAGTATTTCCTACCATACCGAATAGTTCCGAGGGGAAACGTCTATATGAGGTATTCCATACGGTTTCGAACGGTCCAAAACCCGATCCTCTCCAAAAAAGTTGTAATTTCACCACAATTCATGATTATTTACAAGGGGTTTTTGTAATTTTTTTCAGAATTTTTGGATCATATTTTTTTAAGATATCGAAAAATTGAACTTTCAATTGGTCAAACCATAATTATTGTTGCAACCATGATTTATTGTCATTGTAATTATAAAATGTAGACGTTCCCCTTAGGAACTATTTTTTATGGTAAAAAGTCAATATAGTTGCTTTTACTATGTAATTTTTTCGTAGTCTTGAAAACAAAATGCCTTTGTAAGATTCTCCATCCGACAATTGAGCGTGATGACAAATCGACGGGCGATGCAGCCGGACCGATAAGATCCTCAAACATTCATTTCACAATCAGTAACGAGAGGGAAATTAAATTCGAAAAAAAAAACAGAATAAGGGAAACTACTTTAGCGTTCGGATGAAATCTAGACGTTTCTTAGGGAGATGAGGCGAGATGATCGAGTTGTTGTCATTACTATTATTGATTATTGGGCTATATGAGATTCGAATTTGGACGCGATGATGTTTCCGAAAAAAACAAAATCATGTCGAGCCATATAGATTGCCTTGGTTGGTCTCGCCGGGCGCGCCACATTTATTATTACAATATATACATACATATATGATATACCATATGATTATAATTGATAAGCGGTATTTTTGTACAGTGTCTTACAGTGTGAGTGTGTACGTGTGAGTATCAAGTCATTGCGGGCGCTCCCGACGAGTGAGTATGATAATGAAAAACACTGTTCTCTTGAAGGTATTTCAGATTTTTTTTTAATATCCCGCTTAATGAAGATAAGCGGAAAAAATAATACAACAAGAGAGGAAGATTGACAAGGCGATTTTTGGAGTCTCGAATTTTTTTTTTTTTGGCGACCCTCGGTGCTTTTTGCACGCGCTAAATACATATCGGCACGCATATCGTTGTATTAAGAATATACACAAAATAATTAAACGAAGTTTTGGATATATCTCGTTCCACAAGATAAAAAATAAAAATTATCCGGTGTAAGGCAACAGTAAAGTCCTTCAACTTCTTCGTACCTATGTGTCGTCTAATCTGTAATGCCGCGAAGCGATAAGATACCTTGTTGTACAATCTTCGAAATCGATATGCATGTGTAAAGAATTATAAAAAAATATATATATAGATTATAATGTTATATGTGTATTGTATACATGACGGAAAGGAAAGAGAAACCACACACATGAATCCTTGACTCTAGAGCCCTTCATTGATGTTGATACATAATAATAATAATAATAAATATTACACTGGAATACACTGATTATATGGGTCTATACATCTGATATACACTGTCTACATATTATTACTGTTTATTATACTGTTATTATGACAATTATCGTCGTTGTAAGCAGAGCAATTTAGTATTCAGTGGATCGTTTGCGTACGAGCGTCTGAGAGAAGTGATGATGGGAAAGGTTTAAAGTAACTCAGAATTCAAGTGTCTAAGTGTAATTTGTTTAGTATTGTATCGTTGAATGAGAAAAACAAAATACAAGATTATTATGTATATGTGGTACTTCCAAGTGAATAAAGATTAAATGAATATTAAGAGAGACCGTGTGATTTATTTATGACGTACCCAAAATACGTCATTTCGGTTTGTAACATTTCATTGTTCAACCGGAAGTGACGTCATACCACTAAACTGACGCGTTGGGTGCCAACTTGCTCATACGATCCCGACTCCATGGCACTTCAGCCAGAAAAAAAAATTTAATTGACGGCCACCTTTTATTAAGATTAAGTACAATATTTATTTGATTTAGATAAATATTTATTTCATTTAAGTAACTATTTACTTAATTTAAATAAATATTTATTTACATCAAATAATTTTTTTTCTGGGTGTATAAAAGCAAGAAAGGATGGATAGTTTTCATTTAAAGATTGTTGTACAATGCATGAAACTCGATCGCCATACGTTGAGCTGCACATAAATCATAGAGTGATCTGTGATTAAATGATTGAATTTGGTTTGGAATGTATGTAATCTTTTTTACTATTTTTATTGTCAGTTTTACACATCGTATTTCCGTTAATCGTGATGTTTATATTATTGTCGTCGACTTTTCACAGATAAGAGCTTTCGTCTGTTGATATCAAGGGATCCGACACTGTCAACTTCTCCATCGTACCCATAGAGCTTGTCACAAGAGCTGTAAAACAATAAAATTATTGAACGTTGCAAACGTTCACGCAGTGATAATATTAAGGTAGTACTAGCACAATGACCGACGCCGCCTAAGTTCGGGAGAAAAAAGACAAAGATTATAAACACTTCGCAATGAGAAAAAAATCTGAAAAAATGCTAGCATACGAAAGGTGCTGAAAAGATTGTTTGTGCATAGTAATCATTTCAGAATGTTCATAACAAATTACTGAAAAAAAAATTGCGCAACAAATTACCCGGCAACCAATTTTGTTTTTATTACGAAAATGATTTGTTAATTTTTCTGAATACGTATGAATTTCTTCAGAAATTTATCTAATACTCGAAAATTACGATTTTAAACAAATTTTAACACAAAGGAAACGAACAACAGTTTGAGAACATTATTATGGACGAACAATCTTATCAGCATCTTCCATATGCTTGATTTTTTTCAGATTTTTATCCGATCGAGAAGTGTTCGTAATTCTCTTTTATTCCTCTCAAACTCAGGTGGCGTCAGTCATTGCGCTAGTACTACCTTAACGCCTTGTCAAATACGGGGGGGGGCGGGGGGTTACGCGATATCATCTTGACATTCGTCAATTGGGCTACTGATCATGAACTCACCGTCAGTCACGACCCGTCTCCTTTTCCGAACAATCAAGTAGATGACTGCACCAAGTCCAAGGATAGCTCCAAGTAGAACGAGAGTCCCAATTGCACTTGCTGTGTGACCGATAATCGCCGATTCCACGGTATCGCACGTTGATCCTGCGGATAATACAAGAAAAAGACGTCTGGTCGTATTGTGAATGTGCTCGTTATGAGAATGATGAATGCTGTTCTTATGATTTCGGCGATCTCAGATCCGACCGATAACAACAAGCATCTACATGACTTTCATTTCCTTCGATCGATAAGGATCTGCACTACCTTAACGTGTAACTTGCCCCGGAGCCGCTCACTTACATGTGTCGTCTCGAATAATTCTCTGAGTTACTCTTTTTTTCTCAAACCCAATTCCCATTACTTGGCAAAAACTCAGACCAGTGTTACACGGCTACGATCGAATAACGATTAAACGATTCATTCAAGACTGGACTATTCTTATCTTTTTTTTTTCTTTTTGGAATCCCTAAGGGTTCCGTAAAGAAAAACGGAATTTGCGGAATCCACGTTACGGATTCCACCAGCCCAGCTGGTGGATATGTGGGACTCCCGTAGCCTACCCACTAAACTTCGATCCTCTCCCAACCAGGTGGGGATCTATGTTAATATTACTTCTGATTGGGGGATCTGTCTGTGGACTATCCTCATCTTAGCATCGCTATTGCTGAAGTTCATATCGCTAATCAAAATTTTTGCGGAATTGATGTCTACTACGCAGGGAAAACAAGTGACAACGGTACACAATTATTGAATGAGCTGTTAATTATCGACCAGGAACCATTACGGATCCACGTACCATTCTCGGTGCCATTTCTGTCGCAGATAGTGGTTTCATTTTTTATTTGAGTGCCATCCGCCACAGGATCATTCGAATCTTCATTGATGCCTGATTGACGTTGGCATTGATTAGGCGGCGCTATGCAAATCGAACCACTCGAACACTCGGGCTCGCACACTGGCTGACAGATTTGTTGAAATACGGGAGCGATGGTACTGGTGCTGATGCCGTCAGTGCCGTAGTAGTTGGTACTATCGGTACCATAGTAGTTGGTACTATCGGTACCATAGTAGTTGGTACTATCGGTACCATAGTAGTTGGTACTATCGGTACCATAATAGTTGGTACTATCAGTACCATAGTAGTCCGTATTATCAGTACCATAGTAGTCCGTACTATCAGTACTGTAGGAGCCAGTAAAGTCGTCAGTTGTAGAGCTGAAATCTGTCGTGGTAGAGAAGTCCAACGTTGTTTCTTGGCTGCTGAGTACATAACCAGCATTGCAGACACATTGTTCAGGTGCAACACATTTGCCATTCTGGCACCCGCCGGAACAACTTGCAACGCATACGTTCGCTGAGTTCGTTTCGTGGTTTCGATCGTCGTCGTCTTCTTTCACGTAACCATCGTGACATTCGCAGTGATCCGGTTGGACGCAGCGCGCGTGAACGCACCCGTCTTGACAGACCGGCTCGCAAATGAAGTCATCGACCGGATGGGGCTTGTAACCCAAATCGCAAACACATTTATTTGGATAAGCGCACAATGCATTGACACACGTTGGTTCACAAATTGGATCACACCGAAGCAGATGACCCGTTTCATTCGACGAAGATTCCGAACCATAACCGGCATCGCATTGACACGTGTTTGGCGCAATGCAAGTCGAGTTCTTGGCACACTTTGGTTCGCATGACGGCTTGCAATGCGTACTGGGAACGTTGGATTCTGTTCCAACGGTGGTGAACGCGTGGTTACTTGGTGGACCACTGACTGCCAAAAGCGGATTCGTGTCAATGACGTAGCCAGCGTTGCACAGACACTTGTCGGGTGATGCGCAGAAAGCGTTCATCCCGCAGGTAGGAGAACATATCGGCAGGCAAAGCGGCTGCTGGCAATTTGGATTCTTTCGATAACCGTCATGACACTCGCATGTATCTGGTGCGATGCAAGATGCATTCTCACCGCAGCCTCGACGTCCACCAGCACCGACTGAGAGACACGAGGGTACACACCTCTTCCGATCTTCCGTCGATTGGTATCCGGCATTGCAGGTGCAAACGCCTGGTGCTGTGCATTGACCTCCGTTGCAGCCATCCGGGCAGTGCGGTACGCACTCCATCCATAAAAAGCGCGTATTCAGGGTGGCGACGAACCCGGGCCTGCACTTGCACAAGTTCGGCTGATAACACTCACCGTTTTTACAACCGCTCGGACACACCGGAACGCACCTCTGAGAAATTCCTTGCGTGTATCCTTGACAGCAGACATCGATGACTCTTACGTCTGGGTACCACTGAGAGATCCATGGCAGGCGTCATAGAACAAAGACAATAATGCATTCGTTGACGCTTCTTGGAGACCTTTGAAAACTCCCGATTATTGTACTCACCTCCCATCGATAGTTATAACGCGTTGCGACTTTCGTAAAGACTCCCCACTTTTTTGCCTTGTACGTCTCCACGTAAGACACGTAGTGGGGTTTTTGGTACCTGCAATTGAAAGTTAGATTTATCATTACTGAAATTCATCTTTTTCAGATTATTAACAAATGTGGACATTTAATTTTTTATACCTCAATTTTTTTTTCGTAATTTGTCGTTTTTAGGTGATTTTTAATCTATTCTTCACCTTTTTAATAAAAAATAAATAAAAAAAATAGTTTAAAATGAACGTGCTCTCATTAAAATTATACTTATTGAAAAGTTTAGATAGATAATCATATATTAATAGAAACGCATACTCAAAATGTACTTGCACTTGTTACTTAAAGTAGTAAAAAAGGTACTGGAAGTACAAAACATGTGCCCAGTACTTCAAGTGCTGGCTAGCTCTGTTATGCATACCTTTCGTGTTTTGTGCAGACTGACGATTGTGCGATAACGCAGTATCCCCCTTGCCATGACGAAAGTTCAAGGAATAACGATAGTCCAACGAACAACTTGAGATTTCTCTGAAGCAACGTCTTCAGACAATTCATAGTCACGATCGACGTCACGTCATGTGCATTTGGATCTATTCGAACGGATCTCAGACCTTACGTACAAAGGAGCAAGCTGCGATAGTTCTAAATCACGATTTTGGAGTCAAACTTCTTTACGCCCGTCGACGCGACTGCAGCAATGACGACCTAACTCCTGCGAGACAGAATACAGCACTTCCACTTCGCTACTGCCACTACGTGATGCTTAAACGAGTCACTACTCCAGAGTCTACTCGATCACTATCGGGTGATGAACGCATCGCATGTATCTGTTCGGGAGTTCCACTGAACCATCTATCAACCCTTACAGGATGCAGGCGACCATCACACTACCGTTCAGTCCGATAGGCCCAGTAGCTATAACGCCGTTATCACTCATTCGACATCTATATACAAAAAACATTTCCTATTATCATCTATTTCTTTGGTTTTTTTTTATTATTATTCGCCTCTATCCCTTTTCAACATATGTAACACATATGAGTATCGAAGAAGAATGACGGTGCTTCGCACCGTTCTGTGAATCACTGGTCACAGTGTTTTCCACCACCTCTACATATCATGAATTATTCATCACTATTCCAACCAAAATTTACGGATTTTTTAAATCAAATACACAGCCCGATATAAATTATTGGAGCAGAAGATTGACTAATGTCATTCAGCTGGCTTCAGCTTTTGTGTACTAAATCCTATTTCATTGCTGAATAATATATCTACTCATAATCACAATCGCCTGCGCAAGTCTTATTAGCGATAACCTAAATCCAACATCCATCCCATTCGTGTGGCTCGTGAATGCGGACAATGTATTGAAATGTATTCCATCAGACGTTTAGGGTCGTTTCCATACTGCAAATCGACGGGGGGTAAAATCGTCAATTAATTGCCATATTACTGTCATAAATTTTTTTTATTTAATCAAATTTGAATAATTTTACTGTCTTCTTCCATTTTGAAGACAGAGCATGTCGTAGTAGAGTCCACGATTTTGTATGAGTTCGTTGTGACTACCGATTTCCGCTATCGAACCTTGGTGAAGAACGCAAATCTTATCCGCGTCCTCGACTGTCGATAATCTGTGCGCGATGAGAATACACGTTCTACCGGTTTTGGCCTCGTTGAGGGCGTCTTGCACGATCTGGGAAGTAAAATTTATGAATAATAAATCAATAAACGATGAAAACCGATCTCATCTATGGACTAAAAATTTGTTAACTATTTTAAAGAAGCTGGTATTAAAAATACACGAATTGGCCGGATAACATCGCACCCAGAAAAAAAAATTATTTGACGGCCGCCGTTTATTTGCATTAAGGAAAATTTTCATTTGATTTAAATAAATATTTATTTAAATTACGTAAATAGTTACTTAAATGGAATAAATGTTTATTTAAATAAAATACATATTTTAGTTAAATCAAGTAAACGATTTTAGTTAAAACAAATAAATTATTTTTCTGGGTGCGCAAACGTACCTTTTCACTTTCGGTGTCCAGAGCCGAAGTTGCTTCGTCCAACAAGAGAATCTTCGGGCTTCTGATGAGCGCTCTGGCAATGGCGACTCGCTGTTTCTGTCCACCCGAAAGCATCGTGCCTTTGTTGCCCAATTTTGTTTCGTACCCCAATGGAAGCGACGTTACAAAATTGTGAATGTTCGCCTTCTTCGCCGCGGCAATTATCTCTTCCATCGGTACGTCCTGAGTGTTGTCACCGTAAGCTATATTCTCCAGAATCGTTCTGGCGAATATCGTCGGTTCCTGCTCCACCAGACCCAGCGATATTCTCAGCGATGATTGTGTAATCGCCGCGATGTTTGTCCCGTTGCATGCCTGAAGAATTGACAGTTCATTGTTTCATACGATTCGACGTTTGAGGCTTTTTTTAAATTCTTGTTCGCAGAACTTAAAACGGACTTGCCAAAAAAAGGATAAAGTCATTACTTACAACAGTGCCTGAGTCAGGATCGTAGAAACGCTCCAGTAGCTTGATGACCGTACTTTTTCCACAACCACTGGGACCTATCAAGGCAATGGTTTTCCCAGCATCTGCCTTGAGATTCAGGCTGTCCAGGACTGCGACACCGGGTCGAGTCGGGTACTCGAAAGAAACAGCGCTAAAGTTCACCTCAGCTTCATTCGTCTAAAAATATTATAGTATTATAATTCCTCAGTATATAGTATTATAGTATAATATTATCGTATAGTATTATAGTATAGTATTATAGTATAGTATTATAGTATAGTATTATAGTATAGTATTATAGTATAGTATTATAGTATAGTATTATAGTACAGTAGTATAGTGTAGTAGTATAGTATAGTATAGTGTAGTTATAGTATTACAATTCCTCATGCTTTTCGATTGTTTAAGTAAAACTTGTTTCGTACCGTGTTGTATTCCTCGGGATCTTTGGGATCCTGAACCTTTGGCACTCTGTTCAGAAGATCGATTATATTGGATGCAGCAATGACGCCTTTCTGAAGATTTGGCGAAAAGGCAGCCGCTTGACCGATCACCATAGTGCCAGCGATAAGGCACTGCGATACTCTAAAAACGGAAGTATACCGTGAATGTCTTCAGGATCCTACGAATCGTCGAACAATTTAATCCGACTCACTTAAAAACGTGAGAAAAGTCGATGTTGCCGTTCTGAGCCAAATATCCACCGTACCACATGACCGCGGAATAAGCGAAATACACGCAGGACTTGAAGAGTCCGTACACGATGCCTCGATAATGAGTGTTCCTCTTAGCCTGCTCAAATGCCGGCATTATAGCGCTCACATAGTCCTTGTAAAATGTTCCTTCACGTCCGATGCCTGCCACGGTTCGTATGTTGTTCACGGCTTCGACCGCAACCTGTTGACCGAAAAACGACACTTTAATGTGAGACCTAATAGGAATGGCGAATTTGGACATGATTCAATAGCTTTCATACTTTTGTTGACCTTTCCAGGGACTTGTGATAATTGAGCGTTTCATTTTTGTAAACACGACCGTGCGCGAACGTTGTCACCAGAATTATTGGAATGAACGCCATTCCAACCAAACCCAAGCGCCACTCGTAATAAAGAGACAGTCCAATGCCGATGCAAATCGTGCTGATGGATTGGAGGATCATGCCGATACGTTGACCCGTCGCACCCTTGACAGCGGCTGCCTCCGTCCCCAATTTCGCACAAAGTGCACCAACGCCGTTCGACGGTTCATCGAACCAAGCCATTTCTTGTTTCAGCATCGCGTCGAACGCGAATCCTCGAAGTCTTGTCGTGAGACTTTCACTGGCGATGGTCAGCAGAAACATCTGTTAATGTTCGGAGTTATTTCAAGATTATTCCTAATCAATTTCATGTTATTGATAAATTAAGTATTGTTTAATTTATCAATACTAAGTATAATATTGACAAATTAAGTTACATTCCCAGCCGATAAATGACATTCGGAGAGTATTTCGAATACTTCCTAATGGGATAAAAATCTGGAAAATAATCAACCATTCGAAAATTACTAAGAACCTTGATTTTATATATTAATAATTCCATAAAGTTATTGACAAATTAGTGAAAAAGAATTGTTCAACCGAAAAGCCGGCAACCTAACTTCTGTTTTTGCGAAAATTGATTCGTCTATGTATGCGAATACATACGAATTTTTTTGATTTTTTTCTTTTTTTTCTAATTTTCTTGGAAGAAATTCTACTTTTTATTTCGTAATAAATTTAACCCAAACTTAAGCAGTAAAAACCGTACCTGCAAGAAAGTTGTGGTTCCAATAATAACACCAGCTGATATAAAGTAAATTGCATACTTGGTCGATTCATGAGTCACGTAATCGTCATCAGGATTCGATAGCATCTGAAGACAGAAAAATGATATTACACGGATTCTTCAAATTTTGCAAAAGTAGGGGAGAGCGGGGCAAAATGGCCCTCCGGGGCAAAACGGGGTAATGAGACCAAACGCAGTTGCCCAATAACGTTGGGTTGGTGTCGATGGTGGAACGTGGGGCAAAATGGGTTCGAAAATCCGGATGTATTGTTGGGACAAAAACGGGCAACCAAAAATTAATGGAAAATTGAGTTTCGCCCTCACTGTCCCGTTTTGCCCCGCTGTGCCATTTTGCCCCGGTCTCTCCTACTGAAATTCTTACACACCCCTAAAATATCTCCGAACAATATACTGAACAAAGGCATCGAAGAACCGGCTACCAGTGACGCGGTTCCCGCAATCACTATCAGCTTCCATTCCGGCTTGTTTAGCTTTAGGACTTGCCACATTCCAGCTTTGCTCTTCGTTTTCTTCGAGTTCGTTTCATCAGTGGACACCTGAACAGCAATGATACGAAGAATTAAAGACCTTTTACACAATATTGCTTCCTGATAGAGCAGCGGCTCTTAACCTGTGGTCCATGGACCCCCAAAATACACGAGGGACCCTCTGTGGACCCCCAAAGTTAAGACCCCACTGTCATAGAGGAAACTTTGTTATGGTGAACATTTTTTTAAGAATTTATGATGATCCCATTAAAATTTCACGAAAATCGATCGAACCGTTCAAATTTTGTCATTTTGAATTTTTTAAATTTCATGCAATTTTTGTTTTGTGTTTTTTTTTTTTTTTTTTTTTTATTTGAGACGCATTTTGTGTTTTTATCGTAACCTCGCACCTCGGACGTCATTGTGATTGGTTCGAGATCTTCGTCGATCTCTTCCACATGCGCATTCGTCGTGGAATGCTTTTGCTGGGTTTCGGAAAATTGCGAAACTTGGGCGGTAACCAGAGCATGATAGTATCCGTTGAGTCCCATCAACTCATCGTGCTTGCCTTGTTCCACAACGTGCCCGTCCGAAAGAACGATTATCTTGCTGGCACCGCGTATAGTTGTTAATCTGTGCGCAACAATAATAGTTGTTCTTCCTTTATGAGCCTGTCAAAAACAGAAGGTGTCGTGACTTCATGATAATTAATCGTTTGGAATACATTTTAGAAAAAAAAAAATCGTTTTGCGTGTTACCTTGTCAAGGGCAGCTTGAACCTTCGACTCGCTTCGAGTGTCCAACGCAGAAGTCGCTTCGTCCAGAAGCAAAATTGCTGGATCTCTGATCAGCGCCCGTGCGATCGCGATTCTTTGTTTCTGTCCACCAGATATTTGAGCGCCCCTTTCACCGACCAACGTGTCATATTTCTGGATAAAAAAATATTAACTCAAGAGAACGTCCACTCATTTATTCAAAAATATATTGAATTTGCAATTCTGTAACTCTGCCACTCTCTTATTTATTCACAAAAAAGAAATCTTTGGAAGTATAAGCGGCTAAGTCATTCGCATCTGTTTGGTTTATGAAAGGGACAGGTTTGGTTCCTTACCGAAGGCAATTTCATGATAAAATCGTGAGCGTTCGATTGTTTGGCTGCTTCCACGACCATTTCCATGGTCGCCTCCAAGTTTCCGTAACGTATGTTCTCCGCGATGGTTGTGTCAAACAGCACGGGTTCCTGGCCAACGATTCCCACGTTGCTTCTCAACCATGCGACATTCAGATCTCGGAGATCGTGACCGTCAAGAAGAATCTTCGGTATGCGGTAAATGAATTAAAAAAAAAACTTTGAATATATTCCTGGCAAGTTCCGCGACTTGAAAAACCACCACCAAACTGCCTTCAAGGCAACCCTGGCAAGTGGTGCGACTTGAAAAACCACCACCAAACTACCTTCA
>JAPYZD010007095.1:0-18146 GCA_030522725.1 Ichneumoninae sp. B BG-2022a
CAAAATGTTATTAACAAATTCATCAAAAAATTAATTGGTTAACAAATTACCCGGCAACAAAACTTTTTTTTTATGAAAATGATTAGTTTATTTTTCTGAGTACGTATGCATTTTTAAAGATTTGTAAGTAATGTACGTTGATTTTTTATTTTTTTTATAGAACAAAAATCAACGATTACTTAAAAATCTGAAACAATTCATACGTATTCAGAAAAATAAACGAATCATTGTCATAAAAAAAAAGTTTTGTTGCCGGGTAATTTGTTAACCAACTAATTTTTTGATGAATTTGTTAATAACATTTTGCAATTATTATACAAAATGAATCTTCTCAGTACCTTTAGTATACATGATTTTTTTCAGATTTTTACACCATCAAGAAGTACTTGAAATTTTCTTTTATTGTTATCGAACTTATGCGAAGTCAGCGTGCAGCGAGACTCCCTCCTTAATCACATAGTAATTTTCTCTCTGCGAGATTTTTACATTTATTTCTTATTCATTACTTGGCTTCCATATCAAACGATGTTTCTATCTATCGGAGTCTGGTCGATAACATTTCATAAGAAATAAACGAGTGCCCTCTACCGAGTCCATGTCAATAACTCAAAAGCCATAACGACCCATTAACTTTGCGCAAGAATGCACGCCCTCCTATATTACATTTTCCTTCACCCAACTGTTTACAAAGCCCGGGCAAAATTGATCCCGTAGTAATTCTCTCTTCGCGATATTTTTTATTTATTATTAATTTTTGTTTAATTTCCTGGCTTCCATATCGAACGGTGCTTCGACGTATCAGCGTCTGGTCCATAACACGTCATAAGAAATAAAGAAATGCCCCCTACATATCGCGAGTCTCTGTCAATAACTCAAAAACCAACAAGCCCCATCAACTTTACGCAAGCCTGCACGCACTCCAATATTACGTTTTCCCTCACCCATCTATTTACAAAGCCCGAGCAAAATTGATCCCGCAGCAATTTTCCCTCCGCGAAATTTTCAGATTTTTTTATTTGATTTTTTCGCTTCCATATTGGACAGTGCTTCTATGCATTATATCACATTTTTCGTTCACCCAACTATTGACAAAACCCGGGCAAATTTGATCCCGCAGCAATTTTGTCTCTGCCGGATTAAAAAAAATCTACATTTCTTCAACTTCCATATTGGGCGGTGGTTCTATCATGGTGGCCGTTTATTCCCCGGAAAAAAATTCCCTGACTTTTCCCTGACTTTTCACTGACCAATTAAAAATTTTCCCTGACCAGACTTCTAACGACTTATAATCAAAAAAATTAATGACCCAAATGAAAATTCCTAATTATTATATTAACATATAATTCTATTTTTTTTTTTCTTCAAAATGTTGCCATTTTTTTAAGGCTCCCTTCTATGTACTTCTTATTTATTTATAAAAGGTTCGGCGACAATTTACTTTTTCCCTGAGCAATTTTGAAATTCCCTGACATCTCCCTGATTCCCTGACCAAGATTTTTTTCCCCGACTTTTCCCGGTTTTCCCTGAAAACGGCCACCATGTCTATGTATCGGAGTCTGGTGCTTTGGGCGCCTTTTCAAGTGAGCTTCGGGAGAGGACGTCGGCCGGTGATTGTGGTAGTGCATGTACCCAACATACATAACTCACGCATGTCCCGCGGCCAAATGTCTGGTCCGCTCGGCTTCCCCGCGTCCACTTTGGCTCCGCTCGCACTCCGCAGGGCCAACCTTCCCGACTTCGTGTATCCCAGACAGAGACACGTGTATCACGACGGATGTGCAACGTATAATACGCTAATGCACAGCGAATCGCGTATTCCATAGCGCGAGCCGGATTCCTCGTGTACCTACATAACACTCGCGCGTTAACGCACAGTAAAACTAGCTCGACGCTCTTTGATACTCGCATCCATCTCCGACCGTCACGATCCTAGCGTCACCGCTGCGAATTCCTCGCGAAGCGAGATGAGGACATATTACGTGTAACGAGCTACGAGTCCGAGGAATTAAACCGTTAACTCTCGAGAATTCACGACGTTCGGCGCGCAACTCCGTCCTCGAAAACATGTTACGTACGAAAGTTAAAAAAACGTTTTATCTTTGATGGTTTTTTTTTTCTTTTTCGCCAATTAGTAGCCCGATGATTAAAAAAAAACAAACTCGGGTGTTTCAAAGT
Source organism: Ichneumoninae sp. B BG-2022a (assembly GCA_030522725.1). Lineage (NCBI taxonomy): Eukaryota > Metazoa > Arthropoda > Insecta > Hymenoptera > Ichneumonidae > Ichneumoninae sp. B BG-2022a. The sequence goes on from JAPYZD010007095.1 coordinate 2,176, forward strand.
ACCACATAAATTTTATCTTAAAGCTTATTTTCTGTAGTCTGAATGCAGTTTCGTTTGTACGGTCGATTTGTTATTATTAATTTATGTACATTCATTTTTATTTCTTTACGTACGAGGGTAAACTCAAGTGTCGTCCGTGATGGCTTTTTTGTCCAATTAGGAGCTTGAAAATAAAAAGAAAAGAATCATCTTGACTGATTTCGGGTGAGAAAACTCGGTTGCTTCGAAACACCACATTATGTTAATTTTCTATGGTCAGAATGCAGTTTCGTTTATTCGGTCGATTTGTTATTATTAATTTATGTACATTCATTTTTATTTCTTTACGTACGAAAGTAAACAAAAGTGTCGTCTGTGATGGCTTTTTTTGTCCAATTAGGAGCTTGAAAATAAAAAGAAAAGAATCATCTTTACTGCTTTCGGATGAGAAAACTCGGGTGCTTCAAAACACCACATTATATTAATTTCCTATGGTCTGAATGCAGTTTCGTTTATTCGGTTGATTTGTTATTATCAATTATTTACATGCATTTTTTGACTGCTTTGCATTACAATTCGAAGCGGTCCGGTTTCGCTTTCGGGCAGTGATATTTGTTCATTGGGCCCTCGAATTCGACAACCGTTTCCCAAAAGTGTACGAAACCGGAGGAAGTTCTCATCGATGTTAATGCGACGAAAATTCCGAATGTCTCTCATCTAGTGTGGCGAGCGATGGAGCGTGGTCGATGACCCGGGGAAGCTCGACCGAACGCTAACGGATCGTAGGCAGCCGGAGAGGTAAATGGATTGGCGGGAGTGTAACGAGACTCCACGACTAAAGCCAGAAGAGTTGAAACTGAGTGGTAAATCATCTCGCCTTTCGGGATTATCCTCGCTTGCCTTTTTAACTGGATTATCGTTAAAAATAATAAATAATAAAAAAAAAACGAAATAAAAATTTATAAATATATGTACTGCGAAGCCCGTGACTAGAGGATCAGTTTGACAATTTCTACGCTGAGAGAATGATCTAGTGACTATACCGCTTGAGAGATATCATGGTGGCCGTTTTTTCCCCGGAAAAAAATTCTGGTTTTTTTTTTGCTTAGTTTTCCCTGACCAACCTTCTGACTTTTCCCTGACCAAACTTCTGACGACCTCTATTAAAAAATATTAATTATGGAAATGAAAATGCATAATTATTGGTATTAATATTTAATTATACTTTATTTATTTTTTTCACAATGTTCCCAATTTTTTTAAGGCTCCCTGTTATGTACTTCTTATATATTTATAGAAGGTCCAGCGACAATTTACTTTTTCCCTGACCAATTTCGAAATTCCCTGACTTTTCCCGGTTTTCCCGGTTTTCCCTGACCGCGGCCACCATGGATATTACCAAAGCACATAGTAGTAGGGAACTAGAGCGCCACCTATGGTATGAAGTACCGGATTTATAAAAAATGTTTGTAGATATTATTATTATTATGTATGTGAAAAAGTCTTCGATAACAGCTTGCTGTTCTCGCGCCGAATCATTGAGAAAAAGAAACGAAGAAAACAAAGACTTCGCGACTAAAGCCAGAAGACTTGAGACACAGAGTGGCGAATAAAAAATCAAAATAAAAATCTGTAACTATACGTATATTATTAAGACTCGAGAACTTCAGTTTTACAATTACTGCTCAAATTAAGAAAAAGTGTTTTGCACCATCTCGCCTTTCTCGCGCACAGTCATTGAGAAAAAAAAATACATCGGAATATAATACCGACGATAAAAAAAAAAAAAAAATCACTGCGGCATAAGAAAATTGCTCCGTGCGAATAATCGTGTAAATCGTATGTGTGTACTCGATGTACGTAATTAATGAATAAGGGTGTCGGAAGTGCCGAAAACAATGGTGAAAGAAGAGGAGAGATGACGGATCGAGATTAAGGCAGCGTGGAGTTCCATTGGCGTCAGTGTTGTTACACGCGGTGGCCCTGCAAGGCGCAACGGAGAAACGAATTCTCAACGGGGTTTCAGAAGCGGGAGAGCCACGGAGTCCTCGGCTGTGGCAAGCGGCGAGCGTCTACTTGTACACGGAGTAGTTTCACGGTGTCCTAACTACGGTGGGACTCGACCATTATTGCGCAATCGGGGAACGTAATAGCCGAGAATGCTTCCGCACCGTGGCTCTTATTCTTAAGGCTGTTATGTCGTGCACTAACTGTGCCGCGATGTAACTCATGGGTGCTCCAGAAATTTTGTTAAAAAAAGAGGGGCGCAAACTGTTAACGGCTGTGAAATAACTTGAGGAAAGAAAAAATATATACGTATATTCAATTTATAAACGTGTAAGAAAACATATACACAGAAAAAAAATATCATTGAATCAAGTAAAATTTGCTTGCGGGCTGCCAATGAAGTAAAAACGCTGTTTCAATTCTACTCTGCATTCGTACAATTTTATACCGGATTGAAACGATAACATGTCACCTTGACATCTTGCTGTCGTTGTTTCAATATCATATGGAATTGTAAGAATTGAAAGTAGAATTGAAATAAACATTTTTTCCTCGGCAGCCCGTAAGCAAATTTTTTTTTTTTTTTGTACAGATGCAAAAGCGAACGTGACCGCGAAATTTTGTTGACGAAAAAAACAAATTTTCGTAGACTTTTACCGATTGTGAATAATTTACTTTTAAGTGTATAAAAATATATAACTGCAAAAGCGACCAGTTTCATGAAACGCACCGTGGTTCGTATTCTTACGACTTTTATATAGTGTACTAACCGTGCCGCCATATTCCTCGTGGGAATTTAACAAATTTTGTTAAAGAAAAAAAAATATACATATATTAAATTTGTATACGTATAAAAATATGTATAGATGCAAAGGCGAGCGTGATAACGAAATTTCGTTGGCGACTGAACGAAAAGTTCGTAGGCTTTTGACAACCTCGAAGCATATAAACACATATACATAATTAATAAATGTATAAAAAGGTATAACTGCAAAAGCCTCTGGGTTCATGAAATCTTGTTGCCGAATAAGAAAATTCGTAACCTTAGCGCTTGCGAAATAACGTACAAAATAACATGTATATATTAAATGTAATCGAATGTTGAACTGGATAAAAATAAATACAAGTATAACTGGATCCGTTTAGGGCAGGCGGGTGGGGGGAAGTTCCAAGGATTTCGTGTTCAGACTCAGCGTTACGCGTCGCGCCGATATACTCGTATAGTTGCGAATTATTATCATAGAGAGCTAAGTTCCATTACGATCGAGATAGACTTTCACCGTTCGCGCCGATCGCAGGCACTCCTTGCAGAGAGGCTCCCGCCGGCTCGGCCGCCGACCTTGCTCGAGGAATACCGTCGATGCGTGTTTTTACACGCTCAGCCCGGATCCCGCGGGGCAAATAATTCACCGCAGTTGTGCGGATAAATAATCTTCCGGTGGAAAACGAAAAAAAAAAAAAAAAGTACAAAACCAGTTTCTGCATGTCTTGTCAAGGGATTTATCAACAGTCGGGATACGAGTTTCCGAGATGAGTAAGTAGGGAGAACGAGTCGGACTAGCCCGAGCGAGCCCCGTCGATCCCGTCATCCGAAGAGCATAAGACGAACCTAACGGGAAAATCCCGCGAAAGTCTCACGAGTCTCTCTCGCACGGCACACCGAGGCCACGCACACGAGCGAGCCGGTCCTCGGCACCTTCACGAAACCCGCTGTAGCCCATTACACACACACGAGACCAACACAACCGTCGATTCCGCCGACTACTCTATCCTTACACGCGTCACACGTTACGGCGCATTCCGCTAGGCGAGGAAATCAATTTCCTCGATATTAAAGAATTTCGCCCAGTACAGCACCGGCTTGGACTGTAAAATCGACTAGTCGAAGAAAGCCCGTTGTCCGTAGTCTTCGAATTATTACATTCGGGCTTTTAGTTGTCGATACTGTCTCAGAAAATCTAAGGATCGTTTCTCAAATAATGATAAACGATAATAATAAAAATTTTAAAAAACGTATTACGATTATTATTTCAGTGTACTTAAACGGTGATCGAAATTTATGACTTCCGGAAGTGGAAGCAAATGTACCTTAAGATTCAATAATTGAAAAAGAGAATTGTTTTTTGGCCGATTTATAAAACCAGGTTATCGACATTACGAGTCCTAAAATTTGTCAGTCTTGGTCGAAAGGACGAACTATAACAAATGGCAATAATAAAAAGAAAAAAAGCAGTATCATTATTATTTCCGTTAACTTAAACGGTGTGAAAAATCTATAATTCCGGAAGTGAAAGTAAATGTACTTAAAATTCGATAAGAGCTCGAAAAGATAATCGTTCTTTGTTCAATTGATAAAACCCGGTAGTTTCGATATTACGAATCATCGAATTTCAATCGTCGTCGATTGACCTTTGGCGATTTTTTGTCTTTTGCGTATTTAGTCATCGAAACTGTTTGAGATACGTTGAGATTCCTATTTTACGAACCACTCTCAAACTACGATAATTGATAACTCGTTTATTATTATCATTTATAATAATTTAAGATAGGGACGTTTTTTTGTTTGGTTGTATTATTAAATTAAAAACAAAAAAAAACGCTTGATGATTATTATTTCAGTTAACTTCAACGGCGTTAAAAATGTATAATTTCCGGAAGTGAAAGCAAAAGTACTTGAGATTCAACGATAGTTCGAAAAGATAATTGTTCTTTGTCCGAATAACAAAACCAGGTTCTCTCGACACTACGAGTCGTAAAATGTGTGAGTTTAGATCAAAAGAAAAGACTGAGAACTTGTCGATTGACCGTTAGCAATTTTTACATTTACTTATTTAGTCACCGAAACTGTCTCAGAAACTCTTAGATTTCTATTTTACGATCCTATTTCAAAATACAATAAATTATAATAATTTAAAAGGCGCATTATCACGATTATTTCAGTTAACTTAAAAGGTGTTAAAATCGTACAATTTCCGGAAGTGAAAGTAAATGTACTTAAGATTCAATAACAGCTCGAAAAGACAATAGTTTTTTGTTATATTAACAAAACCGACTCGTTTCGACATTACGAGTCGTACAATTTGCGAGTTTAGATCGAAAGAAAGGACTGAGAGCTCACCGATTGCGGTGGTGTTGTGACATCGTGGTTCGAGGCAAGTGGAAAAGCGTCAGCCTCGTGGAGGTCCTTGGACGGATCCTGAGTCGCGGAGTTTATTCCGAGACGCTCGTCATGGCAACGCTTGGACGCGTCTTTTATATCCCGGGAGAGAAGACGCCGTTCCCTCGTTTCACTGTCGAACCAACGCCCAGACGCTGGATTTTATTTCCGCTAAATCTTTCAGGGGACTCGTGACATTCGCGTCTCCCGTTGTCGGAGGGATCACGAGCGACGTTAGGCTCTCGATTAGGCCGAAGGACCTTGTAAGGTAGCGCCGAGCAAGTCTCGTCCGGCTAGAGCTCGGGGTAAACACCGGCAACACCGCGACGCGCGGGAATCTATAAATCCTCGGTTATCTCCTTTTTATTTATTTTTTCTATATCTAATTTTTATTTTACATTTAATTATCGTTGCCGAATGAAAGGGAACAGGTTTGTCGAAACGACAGCGAAGAATGTCACGATTGCTCCGTCGGGCGATTGAATTTTTCAGTTTTAACGGCGATCGACGCACTGTCACGATGTTTTTTTGATTCTTCGCTTCCCTCGGATGTTCACGGTCGGTCCCTCGAGCGTGCACCGACGATTGTTCTCTTATTCGCGAGACACAATAGAAGATTTGACGTTGAAAATACTCGTTCGGCGTCGTCTCCCAGCTGCGCACGCCGTCCGAACGGGCGAACTCGTGAAAGGCGACTGCACCGAGACTCGAGAAGCTCGCCGAGCTCGGAGTGGGGAGCCGCCGGACTGTGCTGACTGGCTGGCTGGCTGCTGCTCTCTGGTTCACGCCAAAGCAGCCACGCGCTGCTGCTGCCGCCTCTGCTCCTACACGAACTCCGGGGACCGTGGCGCCCCGCCGTTATTATCCATCTCAACCACAGGCTCGTCGGAATAACATTGCTACCAGGGTCGCGCCGGGAGACTGGCCGGGAATGGCACGGAAACTATGGGGAAAGAATGAGTTACCAGAGGAATGGATCGACTGCGGCGGCAGCACTTTACGTCTTTAGATTTATCTTTGGATAAAATACCGTCGAGGCACTTTTTTTTAATAAAAGTACGTTTATGTGGAATTTTGTTCGATTATTCAGTACACTGGTCTCGCTTCGACGTACGAAATTTTGCTGAATCGTGCACGCTGAAAACTCGACAATTTATTGCAGTTATTTTAATGAGGAAAGTACAAATGTTTCGAAGAACGTAAATTGCAGTACAATAATAATGCTTATTTATGAATAATAATTATATACTGCGAGTCGAGAAGGGGGGGAGGCGGATCTGTAAAATAGAGACGTTTCTTCGCGGAAAGAAAAGAATTGCATGGTCTGACCATAACTGTTCCGTAGACCTTCGTGTTTAATTAAGGAGGTTAGAGCGCTTCGCACTAGTCAAGTGAGTGGTGCTTTTTTAAAGCCGTTTAAGCAAACTTTTACGCATATATTGATTATAGTGCATGGTTGTTTCTATTACTGCCAATGTCCTTTTAACGTAGAAAAACGTTAATTGCTATTCATTTGCACGAAATATTAATTCGTCCGTGCTAATTTTCGAAAAGGTACATTCGTTCAGTTTTTTCGAGGAATAATAATAGTATTACGGCTCGTTCTCTTCCTTGAAAGATGCTCTACGAATTCACCGTCTAGATATTCGATAGTATTTTCTGTTTAAAAATTACAGCTGTTTGTTTATGAACGAATTTTGTCGATGGATAAACAAAAGGCTGTCATTTTTAAACAGAAAATACTATTGAATATCTAAACGGTCAATTCGTATAGCATTTTTCGAGGAAGAGAATGAGCCATTATACATTAAATTTGAAAAAACTGAACGAATATGTACCCTTTCGAAAATGAGCACAAGCCAATTAATATTTTTGTAAATTCATTGCAATTAATGTTTTCCTACGTTAAGGACATTTGTTCTAACACAAATAACCATTCACTACACAATCAGTAGATGTGTAAACATTTGTATGAACTATTTTAAAAATGTAGCACACATTTTACGGCGGCACAAGCGTCCCAACCTCCTTAAGGCACTGGCATAAGAATTTGGTCCATAAAACTGCCCGATTTTCAAAATTTTTTAACGCGGGTATTATAATGACAAGGGTGGGTGTTTAGACACAGTAGTTAGAAGTAGTTAGAAACGCGCAAATGTCGTGAAAAAAAATGAAAGTTACTCAGATGACATTTTTTGGAAAGAATTAATGCAGGAAGAATGAAATTAAGATTAAAAAACCTCATCTCGCGGATCCCGATTAATAGTAAAATTTTGTCCTTTATTGTGAAAATGAAAGTTTTACATATGGCTGTTGTTTTTAATGCGCGGTGTGACGATACCGCCGATACAGTGAACATTACGCTAATTACCGATGTAACAGTGTAGACAATGAATTTAAAAGAATGAAAGAAAATAATTAACCACAAGAACGAGACCGAGAAAAATAAAAGTTGGATTTTATAGTTTAAAAATCGTGAGCCCTAGATAGTTTCGACGCAGCGGCATAATCCATCTGATTTTGCCGCTGGTCGCAACAAACTGTGTTAACAATCGATGAAAAAAAACGAGAAACACTCGTGTTACCTATTGGTTTTGGCTTATACAGAATAATTGTGATTTTCAACAGAAAGAAACAAAAAAAGAAAAAACTACAATTGTAGTCGTATCGCTTTCGTTCGGGCAAAAAAGCTGACTACGAAAGACGTAGGGTTTTTGCAGCCTCACAATCTCGGCAATCCGATAGCTACAAATAATTTCGATGTTCTATACAAGTTTTTGCACGAATCCGGGTGGTCCGTATGGTCCCGTTAAACAGACACAAGTTTAAGTAGGATTAAACGAAAGACTGAAGATCGTTGAACTGTTTGTGCGTGTGCGCGCGCGCGCGCGCGTGTGTGTGTGTGTGTGTGTGTGTGTGTGTGTGTGTGTGTGTGTGTGTGTGTGTGTGTGTGTGTGTGTGTGTGTGTGTGTGTGTGTGTGTGTGTGTGTGTGTGTGTGTGTGTGTGTGTGTGTGTGTGTGTGTGTGTGTGTGTGTGTGTGTGTGTGTGGCGGCGAGAAGCGCAGCGTACGACGTTAAATCGAGATTGCATTAGTTTAACTTTAAAAATAGTATCGATCTAATCGTTTGACAAAAATAGACTTTGAAAGTAGAACGACGATTAAAAAGTAGAAAAAAATAATATATCGTTCGACTCGCCGCACTCCTCGTCGACCACACGTCGTCGATATTCTTATTCGACTTCATTTTTTTTTCTCTCTATCTCTCATTTTGTTATTGTTGTTGCTTTGGTGAAAAATATTAAGATCCGATGTACTCGATTGACAAAGATGAGAGTTGCGATGCCTCGCGCGGTCATTCGAAAACACACATTCTTTCGCAGAGGCATTAACGAATAACTATCACTAAGATTGTCGACGAATCGCTTAGATAACGCTTGCGATCAACGGCCCCGCAATTTCATTAAAGAAACTCAAGCTTCGTTGCGGGCATGGGACATTAAAGGGAGCGTCGAGTGCGGAGAAACACGCGCCACACTGTACAATGAAAAACGGACCTTGTTCTTTTCTTTCTTTTTTTTTAATTCGAATTCGTTTTGAGGCACGTAGGACAATTTGAAAGTACACTGAACGGTAAACAAAAGAGAAAAGAAAAAATATTAAATTTCAAAAGACTTATCTAAGCACCAACGACGTGCGCAACGGAAAAATAATGAAATATCGTGTCGATATTATTACAAACTGCTCAACTTTTCGACATCAGACAAAAATTACCAGTCTCTTTCCAGTGATCCAATGTGTGACACGGATCAACGTTGCGGCCGGCGAACTATCAGCGATTATTTTGTACACCTCGCTCCTTCGTATCCGTACAATAACGACTGTTACGTCGATCCGATTCACGCACTTTTACACACATCAGCTTGGAAACTTTTGCTCGCAGCGTGAAAATTCGTGAAATTTATCCAAACCACGCTGAATTTATTCCCCTCATTCCCGTCGCCAATCGATTATCGTACTTTCGTCTTTACTTCAACCTTTTTCATTACCTATATTTAAATTATAATCAATATTTGTTTGTATTTTTTTAATTATTTATATATCTATTTATATATCACGCCTGTCCATTATTCCGTTTTTCATTATTCTTTTTTTTTTAGTAACGTAGGTACACTTTGTCAACAATCACTCTTTGCTGCATCCTTTTTCTGTCCTGCCCTACTTGTCTTAGAAATCTTCTCTCTCATTCATGCTTCAGGCTAAATTATGCTGGCTTTTGAGAACCCTTTTTGCCAATAAGGGACTTGTGGATATGTGGGATGACACCTGAAATATTAAAAAGAGAAAGTGATGAGTCACGGGTCAGATAGTTGAAGCGAAAATTTGGGATCTCCGCGAATGTTACGCTCAGGTAGAGTCTGCACGGCTTTTTTATTAGCCTCTCGAAAGCGACGTATGAGCGAATAAAAAAATGTGATTTTTCGATGTTTTCGATCATTCTGAACACGTTTTCATACAAATCTCAAATTTGTTTTTGTTCACCATAACAAAGCTTCCTCTATAACGAAGCAAAACAAATTCATGCCTTGTGATCGGAATGAAATATTTTGCAGAGACATAAGCCCAAAATTGCTTAAAGGCGAGTATTTCTGTTCTTTTTTTCATATCTTTCATCGAAGTGTTTTTAATCGCGTTATATCGGCTGTGAGAATGCACAAGGCAATGAGGATGTTCTTACCTCCTCCTGCGATGGTCGCCTTAATTAAACTGTCCAGTTCTTCGTCACCACGGATCGCGAGCTGCAAATGTCTGGGAGTGATACGCTTCACCTTTAAATCCTTCGACGCGTTCCCCGCCAACTCCAACACCTGTTGAAATTTAATTGCCGGTTAACAAATTATCGTAACAATAAATTTGATCGTATATCTAAAAGAAAACGCTTTTCTTGCACTACATTTTTCTCTCGATGTATGAAAGCCACATACATCGATATAAATCGCTCAGAAAGCAAAATTAAAATATTATTTTTCGAGAAACATATTATATCGATGTCCTGTGCGAGAGATAATGTTGTGGAACCAAAATGTAAGTAACAGTCTTGAAGTGGAGGACACTTGGTGTTCTCACAAAAGTAGGGTAAACCAGCCAATGAATGGACAGGACCACTGAATGAACACTTTCCATAAGAGCACGTTCACAAAAACATCTATTCACTGGCTTTTTCGTCCGCATAACTGTCCATTCTCTGGTCACTCGATACAATCGATTATGATAATATATTTTTTGACATTTGTTGATATATGTGTTGATCCATCTTTACCGGTCTTTTTTGTACGCTTGAATACTCCAAAGGTCGAATTTTAAGACGGTAGTTTGAACTTAAGATCGCTCTTGAGGTCGAACTTAGGATCGATGTTTAACCCGAACTTTAACTCACGACTTATCTCAAGTTCCAACTTAAGATCGAACCTCAATTCGAACTCGATTTCTTTCTTAAGTTTGATCTTAAGCACGCAATGAAGTTCGCGCCAAACTTCGATCGTAAGTTTGATCTCAAGAGCGATTTTAAGTTCAGACTAACGTCTTAAAATCTGACTCCAAGTACACAAAACGAACGACAACAGAAATTTAAACACTAAGGATCGAGTTTCAACGTAAAAAAAAAATTAACACGCGCGACGTTGAAAGATCAACGTTAATCGAATTTCGTACGAAAGGCGGGAAATACGAGGCACGATGGCGTCGCCGAAGCAGCCGAGCGTGCCCCGCCACCGACCCTCCAACCGGCTGTTCGTTTTCCCCTGTATTCACTCTCTCCCGTCCTCCCGCGGGGAGGTCCGTGCACGCGCGAGAGTCCCGCATACGTTAGAGGCGCACACTAACGCGCGTTGTAAACAACACACTCACCTCAGCCGTGAGGTATTCCAAGATAGCAGCGCTATATACAGCTGCGGTGGCGCCTACTCTACCGTGGCTGGTCGTCCTGTTTTTCAGATGCCTGTGAATCCTGCCTACGGGAAACTGAAATAACCCACAACGAAATCTTTATCATCTCTTTATTGCAATCTTAATTCCAAAGAAAAGAAAAGAAAATATATCGCCATCGTCAAAGTTGAAACAATGACGACAACGAAGCCATTGCAGGGGCTCCGATGTTTTTCGCAACGTTCGTTACCGGGTCCGAGGCGCTGTAGAGAACGTTCGAAAAACATTGGGGCATGGAGCGCGTCAGCGTGCAGCTTCGACACCCGAAGAAATATCGAACCGGACGACGGAGAGACGATGACAAGGCTTTAACGCTGCGTCTCGTCGAACCAGCGTATCCACGAGATGGCTTTCGTCGAACTCTTCGGTCGTTATCGTGTCGTCTCGACGAAACGTCTGGCAACGTGTATTCACCGGAGTCGGAGGGCTCTCGGCCCCCGGCTCGGTTTATCCTCCACGCGTCGCTCTCCGCGGTCTCCGCAACGCGTCGGATATCGAACGGGGCATATGCGATTCGGTTTCGGGAGCTTTCCAGCAAGCGTTTTGTACACGCCACGAGAGTTTCGTCATCCCGCCGGAGGGACTACGCCTCGGCTATGTACATCGAGTTCAGATAAGGGTAACAAAAAAAACATAACCGAAATGACTGAAATCTACGGCGGGAGGGGGGAGAGAAAAAAACAAAGAAACATCGAGCGTTGTCGCGACGACCGGCAGGCACGCGGGAGAGACGATCGCCACGGGGACAACGATCATTACCGCAGAGTTGCCGAAAGTTCATAGGCATATGGAGAATTATTAATAGTTTCGCGCCATACAACAGAAAAAACATCGTCATGTTATTGTTTTTTTCAATTATTCGCGATGTCTCTTTTCCTCTGTTTTTTTTCTTGTTTCTTTCTTATTTGTCGTTAAACACAGACACGTTTGTTACGTGACTTTGACATCGTCATTTACATTCGCGAGATCTGGGATAGTCGGTTTTTCTCGCATGTGACAGATCCGTTTTCTTCTCCGAGGTAATTACGCGTGGAAACGAGGAAGATTAAACATGCGTTAAATTAACATCTCGGGTCAGATGTACTTAGAGCACGATAGATTGCACGAGACGGTAAAGATATAGGATTTTTTAAAAATCCCTACGATAACGAGTAGAGCGAGTAAAATATACCGAACGTCGCACGGACGTTTGAAGCTTGTTAAGAACTTAAACGCAAAACACCCCGGCTCGCATGTGAATTTAATTGGACCACGGCAACACGGCGAGAATATAAAATGCAGTTGGGCAGTAGGGATGGCGTGCGAACGATCTTGTCCGGTCGTTTGAAAACATCGAGCACTCTCCCTCGGGGCGAGCGATAAATAAAACACGAAAAACATCACATGTATTCGTCGAAAAAAAAGAATCATATTTCTCGAGGCAATTTTAGCATCGACGAATTCTCGAGGTCGACGATTTAATCGTTTCAGCGACTGCAGAGAGCTCGGTGCGTTAAAAAAAAAAAAAAAATATACGAACAATAACAATATGACGAAAACACGAAAAGTTTTTCGCGCCAACGGTGGCTCCTCGCACCGAACGTTGCTAGGTCGTTGGTAAATATAACGTCTTTTATTTTTATTTCACGTGTTAATTTTCGTTTCAACCGACAAGAGCGAAAAAAAACTCGCGAGAAGGTAGCGAGTCGAGTGAGCGTCTTTGTTACAGTCGAGAGTATATCCGATAAATAGCGAGAGTGAAACGCATGAAGCTCTCACCTGCAAGCCGGCCCTCGCCGAACGGGAGACCGCCTTCGCCTTCGCCTTGCCGGAGTCCTTGCCCGCCTTTCCGCCAGCCTGTTCACATACGAAAATCACGATTAATTTACGAGCTACGGGCACGAAACTTCACTGGTACGTAGACAACTGTACGGGCCATCCCTCGATCAACTTTTCGTACACGGATGGCCATTATATCCGCGAGAAACTCGCGGATACTCACCATTGTGCTTGGAGTGAGAGCGTTTGCGATTACACTAGAACGACAGTTCCGCAGAGCCACAAGCACAGAGCCCACAGACGACGCCGTCTAACCGCGGTCCCGCCAAATGCGCTTGGCGCTCGCGGCGCGTCCCGCGGTCCGTTCACGTGACTAACGACGACCAATGGAATGCCGCGAAGGGAAAAATATAATATCCCACCTACGAGGGGCAGCACTTGTGCGACTACCGGCCGATGCGCGAACCCTCGGCACGCTCTCGGAATGGCCGCGGACGCCCGCGTGCCGTTAAGTCCCGCGCATGCGCGCGCATCGCGTCGACCCTCGTATAACCTCCACGGCGGGGTGGGGGAAACGAAACGCGGTGTTCAACCGTTGATTTTCGAACCCCGATATTATGCACGCGATACCGAAGCCTGCGACCAAACAACTGACGTTACAATTACGATGCCGAGGGGATCCGAAACGCACTTCGAGTACCGACTGTATTGTCCGTCAACCAATCTTGGTATATCCTCGACGACAACGAAGAGATTACTCGCAGTGCGTTCCGGGAATTTCTCAGCGCGTTTCATCGTTTGCTTATCGTAGAACGAGTTTTAGTCACGTCGTTGTTATAACGGGTTTTATTCGAGCTCGGGAAGTGTCCAGGGAATTTAAGAGTCGATAAGAAACGATTCATTTTACATGGGAAGAATAATATTCTTATTTGAATGTTCGAGCTAGATAGCTCGAAAATTTAAGGTCTCGAACATTGGAAGCGTAGCTCTTATGAAAAGTAAAGCCGGCACGCACACGCTGATTCCAAATCGATAACTGTTAAAACGTAATGATTGGTTTCAACAGCTCAGATGCAATAAATTCGAACAGTTACGAATTACACGTATCTTCATAGTTGCGTGTAATACTATTTTCAAGATTTTTCACATAATAATGCATAATGTTCGCGGGTTTTATACGAGCTGAAGAAGCTTCTGGGGGAATTGCAGAGTCGGTAAAAAAACTATCGATTTTACATCGTGAGAATATTCGTATTTAAATTTTCGAGCCAATAGCTCGAACATTTAAGGTCTCGAACATGGGAAGCGCATTTCTTATGAAAATTAAAACCGCGACGAAAACACTAAAACAAACGAGTTTTCGCCGCATCGTTGTATAACAATAAGGAATTTTATTCGAGCTGGAGAAGCTTCTGGGGGAATTGAAGTGTCGATGAAAAACGATCGACTTTACATCGTAAGAATAATATTCTTATTTAAATGTTCGAACCAATAGGTCGAACATTTAAAGTTTCCAACATGGGAAGCGCATCTCTCATGAAAACTAAACCCGCGACGACAATTCTGATTCCAAATAAAAAACTGATGAAACTTAAGTAGATTCCTGCAGCTCAGTCATAATAAATTCTTCCAGTTACGAATTACAAATATTTGCGTATCTTCGTATAATAATATTTTCAATATTCTCACAAAATAGTGGATAAGGTGTGCGTATACAATCAACGCTGCGACGTATCCGAGACAGACGATTCACTGACTCACATAAAAACTCGTTCTTTGGTTACGCTTTATTAATAAAAGTTCACTACTTTATTCTCGTACAAAATTCCGACGTGGAAACATGTATATTTTTAGTGCGTTGACGGCCGAGGGCTTATAAAACATTAATCGTCGTCTGGTGAAAAGGGAGATAGGATTGAAACCTGATTTCTAGGTATCGCTGAGAAATGGATCGAGGGGAAAAATTAATTGAACGAAAGCGACAGTCACGGACGATGTTCCGAGAAAATTGTCAAGGGCTGGTCGTGCTCTTTCACTTGAATTGTGCAATATTCTATATGTATATATATATATGTGTTTGTGTGTATATATATCTATAGAGAATACCATTGCGTGCGTTGACGCGGTATTCGACTGGCGAGTACTATTACGGGTCGCAGTATCGACGAGGCGACGAGTGTCCGGGGATGCGCGTCAGCCAGTGCGCGTCACGGTGCGGCGATTATCAGAGTTTCCCGCGGTTTTCCAGGGCTTCCAGCAGGTGAAGAGAGGGTCTATAAATTAACTTGGCAATCCTCTGGGTACATCGTTCGGATCCGTCATCAGCGGCGATGTCTAGTAATCGTGGGCAGACTCGGCAAGCTCGTCGCACTTGTCGTCCAGGTCATCCTGAAAAAAAAATTAATGATTTCACGAATTTAGCTTACTGCACGGTAGACTGGTAGATTGTAGCGAATAATCTAAAAGTGTAACATATTCAATTATATTTTTATATTTTAATACAATTGCTACAAAAAAATTTAATTATGGATCGAAGATAAAATTGAACTAAGTGCTTCTGAAAGTTTAACGATGCAGAGGCGACCGGTAACGCTCGCAGAATAGAAAGGAGTACCATTGAGAATAGAGGATGGAGAACTGGAGGCGAAGTGGAGATGTTAATGGATTACGAAGGTTGATTTTATGGTGGAGCAATGTATAAATGGGACATGAATCGTTCCTGGCAACAGGAAGGAATGGACTTAACAAGCTCCACGCTCCGCTGCTGAATAGCTATCACTCTGTTTCGGGCTCAATTACGACGCGAGCCGGCGTAAATGAAATAACCTTGCGTCTATCCATAGCAAAAAAATTGATACAACAAAATGTTAATCCTTCACGCGTGGGATCCTTGTTTACCGAGGACCTACAATTTGCCAAGACGCAATCTTCGAACGTTTCGAATAATAAGTTGATGTGCTAAAAAAAATCTGTAGAAATTCACAGACGTATCTCGAAGTGTTTTTTTTTTTTTTTTTTTTTTTTTTTTTTTTTTTTTTTTTTTTTTTTTTTTTTTTTTTTTTTTTTTCCTTTTTTTTTTTTTTTTT
>JAPYZD010007099.1:0-15490 GCA_030522725.1 Ichneumoninae sp. B BG-2022a
TAAACCGGAAGTGACGTTACGCGAGAAAACCTCAGTTCCAGATTGAAAACCTCATTTTTTCTACCGGAAGTGACGTCATATCGGAAATATATCACTTTTGTTTTGAAAATCTCATGATTCGATCGAAAGTGACGTATTTCCGATGCGAAAACTTCCGGTAAAAAAAAATTAGGTTTTCAAATCGAAAGTCACATTTTTCTGTTGAAAAGTTATCGAAATATTTCCGCAACAATCGCTTTATTCGTTGGCCTCTATTTATCATGTTACGCAATACAGCCCATCGGAAAGAACTTCCGTGGATTTTTGTATTTTATTTTTGTTCGACCAATTAGCCATCGGGATATCCGTTACGTATCGGCGATAGTAGGCTCGCGTTATTATCGCAACGATAATGATCAGAAATGGTAGTTGGCATGGGCGTTAACGAATTCTGATTACGCGCTGTTTTAATTAGAAAGGTTGGAAAGCGGAAGCGGTATATGCATAGTGAGAGAGGGATGGAGGGAGGGAGAGGGAGAGCCGGTGCGGGAAGCCCTGCGCTCGCAATCTCTCGCCTTCTTCGGGGATTCTCGAAGCTCCCGTGGCAATTATCGATTCGGGCGAGAGGGATGAGAGGGGTGCGCGGGCTCTGACTATAATAGTGCCGCACTATACGCGGGCTTTGGCGACGGCAGAACGCGGTAACGACGACAACGACGAGGACGAGGCTATCGTAAATCTCACGAGCTTTATAAGCGTTATATTAGCGTACGCCTGCCCCTCTCCCTCCCCCCCCCCCCCCCCCCTCCGTCTGTACCCGTGGTCGCCGAGAGAATAAAGAGCTGATGCTCGTTTATCGCCGGGCAAAGGAGAGTGAGGAAAACCACGCAGAAAAGGAGTTACAGAGAACTCTGATCGAACACGAGAATTTATCTTCCCTTTATCTATTTTATTGAGTGAGGGCCAATGAAAGAACGTTCAATGCAGTGCCGTTGTTACCGGCATTGGAAATGAACAAAAAAAAAGGAAGAAATTGATTTTTTTTTTTTTTTTTTTTTTTTTTGTCTATGGAAAACTCACCGGAATAGAATAGAAGACCATTGTGCTGTCTCGTTTTGAACTGAAGATTCACGGACTCCTGGGTGCTGAGTATGGGTTCTCCTTTGCTCAGGTCGACTCTGAGATACTCGGTGCCTTTGAACGACGCCTCCGAGGGTGCTTTGTCTGAAAACAAATGAAAATAAATTTAGGTTTCTTTGTACGATGTATAATAAGGGTAATAGCGGGAGCCCGTGTACACAAGCTATCGTTGTGCGGAAGACTCTCGGGTTTTCATCTACTCGTACGGAGACGACGCGGTCGACGGGGAAATTCAAGCAGCGAGGCGGGAAACATGATTATTACTGAACAATGAGGTTTCTAAGCAATTGCATTTGGTATGCGGTATATATAATACACATACAGTCTTGACAATGACTGGCCATATTGTTCCCTTGACATAACATCCTTATTTTTCTAACTACACCTTTTTCTCCGTCTACGTACATTATATTATCATATTGCGGACATTCGGAGCAGAAGAGCGCCGCGAACAGCGGTATTTCGCCAGCCCCCCCTTATCCTCGTAGCTTCCCATTTTTTATCCCTCAAACATGTCAACTTCTTCGACTTTCCCTATTCTGCGCCAGACTTCCATCCCTACGGACATCAAATATGCGCAAGCGGTAGGGTAGAGCGGGGCAAAATGGGGCAAGGGGGCAAAACGGGGTTTTTGGGCAAAACTAAATTTTCCAATCATTTTTTGATCGGACAAGGTGGCAAAACGCGGCAGAAAAGACTCATGTATTCAATAGGGCGAATACGGGCATCCAAAAGTGATTGGAAAATTTAGTTTTGCTCAAAAACCCCGTTTTGCCCCGTTGCCCCATTTTGACCCGCTTTACCCTATATTCAATCAATATTCAATACATAAAATTCGGCCGCATATACTTTTTTCCATATGTGGTTCGTAAATGGTCACATCTATTTTCCCCGAGTTACAATGCATTCTTTGCATTTTTTATGTGGTATAGCACACATGCAGTTTTGACAATGACTGTCCATATTGTTCCCTTGACATAACATCCTTTCGTTTTTTTTTCTAACTACACCTTTTTCTCCATCTACGTACATTATATTATCATATTGCGGACATTCAGTGCAGAAGAGCGCCGCGGACTGCGGTATTTCGCCAACCCCCCTTATCCTCGTAGCTTCACATTTTTTATCCCTCCGTAATACCTTATATTTCTCATCTTGGCTCTCTCATTGTTATCGAGAGAGTTCCAAACAAAAGTGAGCCGGCGAACAGGTATACAAGGGGACCACGAACCTGCCGGTGACAAAAAGACGACGGGGCGAGGTGGGAGGACGAGAGGGGGGAATCGCTGAGGGTTGGCGGCTTAATGGCTTTGGTCGAGTGCCAAATCGTGCCGGCGTCCACGGCCAGAGGGATCTCGTTCCAGCTTCAGCTGCATTGGGAACCTGCGACCGCGAATTCGTCCGTGCTCCCGTACGATTGAAATGTGTTCGTTATCCCCCTCTCCCCCCCCCCCCCCCCCCCCCCCCCCCCCCCCCCCCCCGCCCCCCCCCCCCGCCCCCGCCCCCCCCCCCACCCCCCCGGCAAACAACCACCACGGCACTGTTACCAGCTCTAAGAATTGACCGAAAAAGTATCGCAGCTATCGAGAATAATCCAGCAATTCCAGCATAATCCAACCCTTTTGGGTGGGGAGGTAAAAAACGTAGGAGCTTTTGTTGCGTATAAAAAGGAACTGAAGCAGAGTATCTAAAAGTCGTGACCAAAGTGTTACCGTGGGCTTGAAACGGGCTCAAAGGATCTCCGAGCCGCTGTATATCGAACGGGGATGCGAGGGGTGTTACGGGACTTCGGGGCGCGGGGTGGAGGTCACACGAGAGTCTGCAACCCTCCCGATGGTCCCGCAGAGTATACGGCAGTCGGGCGTTTTCCCTCTTCTGCCGTTGCGTGGTGCAACGAGTCGTGGATATGTACGTGGTAACAGTACCAAGTGGTCGAGCTAGTTGTGTCGTCCACCTCCGCCACGCTGCAGCCGCCGCTGCTGCTGCGGTGTTACCCTTTAACCCTCTCGGCTACCTCTTTCCACTGGTACAACCGGTAATTACCATAAAACGTTCGGTCCTACCGGTGTTACTGCCGCGACACGATAATTGCGCGATATCCGGCAGATTGCAACGCCCGGACTCGCCGAACGATAGCACTGGGCCTCCCCTCTTTTCCTCGTCGGGATCGTCGTTATCCCGGGACAACAGACCGGTGTCCAACGTTCGATGTTTTTTTTTTGCTCCCTTTTAACCCTCATTCTTTCACCGTTTCGCTCCGCGCCGAAACCACCCCGGGGCTGTATTATCTGGAATAACAGAGACACCATTTTCGAACCGATCGTATCGGTGTACCTCGAAACTTTCTTTGTCTCCAACTCGTATCGGCAAGCGTGTGTTCCGGTATGAATGGAAACCCTGGAACAGAATTCTACGGTCATTGCCGATTCGGGTAAACACGTAGGGTAGAGCGGGGCAAAATGGGGCAGCGGGGTAAAAAGGGGCAATAGTTACAGCTAAACTTTCCAATAATTTTTGGATGCCCGCGTTCGCCCCGTCGATACGTCAGGATTTTCCGCGCCGTTTTGCCCCGTGGTTCGATCCAAAAATTATTAGAAAATGTTGTTTTACCAGATTGGTTTTACCAGATTGCCACGTTTTGCCCCATTTTACCCCGCTCTACCCTACAATGAGTACGGCAATCGATGGCAGCAAAGACCCTGTTGGTTCATTCCGCGGCACTTGAGAATTCGGTTCAGGAATTCACTTGTTGATAAATAAACGCTGCAAATACATTTATTTTCCCCAGCGCTGTATAGAAGTTTCCGGTATCGAAACTCGACTGGCGACCAACATCCCTGGTTACACCGACTCTCGAGTACCGTCGTTAAAGTCGAACGGGAAAGAAAACTTTGCGTTTCCAGTGACGAAGCGCATACAACGCAGCTGGGAGAAGTTTCGGTTTTCCGTGGGTAAAAAGAAGAGGAGAGACACGGATGAGAATGTCTTTGAGGGCCAGAATTCCGTTAGCGCGATCTACTTGATTCTATTGTTCCTCCGATAACGTTTACGATGGTGTGCGCGAGCGCCTTCCCGATTTTACGGCCAATCCGAATGTCTCTGGCAACGATCATCATCGCCGAAACCATCGAGACAGACATTGTCCCCGTAGTTTGGTGGGATGCTGCGTCATCATCGTCCTCACTCGAGGGAAAGATCGAGGACCGGTCTCGTCCAAGTGATTGTTCACCTCTCGCCAAGAAGTGTAGACCTGTTTTCTCTTATCCTGAACAAATTTTGCTCGGCAAGACTCTTTCCTTATCGTCACACTTCTTTTCCATTTTTTTTGTATCCCGCTCACGTGGGCCTCCAAAAGACTCAACCATGTCCATTTCTTCAACTTTCCATATTCTGGTCCAGACTTCAATCCCTACGGACATCAAATATGCGCAAGCGGTAGGATAGAGCGGGGCAAAATGGGGCAACGGGGCAAAACGAGGTTTTTGGGCAAAACGTCATTTTCCAATAATTTTTGCATGCCCGAATTCGCCCTATCGAATACATCAGGCTTTTCTGCCCAGTTTTGCCACCTTGCCCGATTCAAAAATGATTGGAAAATTTAGTTTTTGGGCAAAACGTCATTTTCCAATAATTTTTGGATGCCCCAATTCGCCCTATCGGATACATCAGGCTTTTCTGCCCAGTTTTGCCACCTTGTCTGATCGAAAAATGATTGGAAAATTTAGTTTTGCCCAAAAACCCCGTTTTGCCCCATTGCCCCATTTTGCCCCGCTCTCCCCTATATTCAAAATATATAAAATTCGGCCGCAGATACTTTTTTCCAAATGTGGGTCGTAAATGGCCACATCTATTGTCCCCCGAGTTACAATGTATTCTTTGTTGCACGAATGTGTTCTTACATTTTTCTTTTCCTTCTTTGTACAGTGTATGCCGCTGTACTATGCATATGGAGGGGGACAGCGGGCTTTGAGCGAACGTCAGAGTAACTGCGATCGTGTCGAGAGCTCGGCTTAATGTCGTAAGTCGTTGAGGCAAACGACTGGGGTTTGGCGAGGTACGTTATCGTGAATCGGGACACGAGAGGTAAAAATTCCGCGAGGAAGTCGGGAACGAAAGCGCATTTCTCACACTCGCAATAGGATATGTTACGACTTCCATGTATGCATGGTCTTTCCTTTATTCGCAGTTCTTACAAAATGTACCGAAAGTCGTTTTCCGCTATTGGATTTCTTCATTTTTATTTTATTTTTTTTTTATTTCTCGTGCAGTTTTCCAGCGCACGCATTAACATCGGGTAGACTTCCGCCGTCGTTCGGTCGTCCTCTCCTTTATCCCGAGAATTCCTGCAAAAACTTCCCGGCTCCCGGAGAATTCGATTCGCCGCGACGTTCGGGTTCGATATCGAGAACGCCGCTTTTGCCGAGTCCATCGAGAGGAAACCGAACGTCGGCTCGTCGGTTGCGAACAAGAAGAACCGCTGGCTGGCCGAATGCTCTCGTAACGTATAATGGCTTTGACGCTTTGACGCTAGAATTGGATTAAAGCAATGTACGATATTCTCGTGGTGAGGTACTTCGCTGATGTCGATATGGATTGCGAAGACTCCGCCCGAACCCGTTCAAAACTCACTCCCCGCACCGATTTTACTGACCGACGATAATACGCGGCTTCGAGACGCGAACTTGGGAAGCGGTTACTTGCCGTAACGGAGGACATGACGAAGTAATTCCCAAAAGGAATTTCGGAGTAACGGAAAAACTCGGAGTGGAAGCTTTCGAGACGATTTGCGGAAAATGTTTTTCCATAGATGTCCTCACTCCTCGGTTGGAGCTGAATTAACACGTTGAACGCCCAGCGTGAATGCGGGCCACCCGCGGAAACGGAGCCTGTTCCGTCGCATCGGACGGTTTGAATAAAGAAATAAACCTTCGAACGAGAGGATTAACGAATCTTCGAGAAAATACGGTGTCTCAGACCTTTGCGAACGGAGCAATAAAACATCTGCGATACAGCGGAGTTCTTTCTAATAAAGACAGAAAATAGTATATTGTTCAACAAGGGTCCAAAGTTGGCGATTGCGACGAGTGTGAAGTTTGCGGCCCGAGCGAGGCGAGGGCTGTAATCACACGAGTCGCAATCGCCTATTCGACCCACGTTCCACATCATACGTTTTGTCATAAGTGCATGAATCTGCGGCACTTGGAATGGCAGTCACGCGAGACGAATACTGAAAAGTGATCTGATGTCTCCAGCTTGGAAAACGTCGAAAGAAAACTCCCAACGGACGAAAGTGAACGGAATGCGAACTGCGCATGCGCGACTCTGTCATTTCATCACAGGTTCACGACTGGCATACAATGGGCCACTTTCGGCTCGCAAGACTGTCATGTAAAGTGCCGCGATTCATGCACGAGTGACAAAAAATCCTTTAAAGTCGACAAGAATCACGAAAAGGTAATTCGCGAGTCGATGGGTATTTTATGAGCCCGCGTATTGCCAGTACGGTTCGTCACCGCGCAAGGGTCAGCGTCAAACGCTGAGCCTCTTTACCTGCCTAAAATACAGGGTTTCGGCGGGCGTCTCGCCCCCACGTAAAACTGCAATTTCATTCGTCAACTCGCGTAAAATCCCTTCTTGTTTTTTCTATCAGCCAATTGCTCGATTCTTCAAATATCACTCCTAATGTCTAAGGCACTCCCACCTTTTTTACCTTTTGTCAAAACATATTTTCTAAAGACAGTCTGAGAACTTCAGCGGTAACGGACGGTCGCATCTTGGAGACTAGTACCAAACGACGCGTCATCGCGGACTCAACTAAAGTGTAGCCACTTCTTCAAAGTCAAAGTTTCACGTCATTAATAGTTCAAGTGAAATAGTGTAATAAATTGTTGTGTTTGTAACAAATAAATATTTTTTAGTTGTATTTTTTAGTTGTAATAAATAAACATTTTACTGATTTGTATACAAGTTTTACATCTCCTAATACTTCATAAATAAATTAAGATCGTTGGTGATTAATTTCCCTGACGGCATCTCTGTAGAGGAGAGCGGGGCAAAATGGGGCAACGGGGCAAAAGGGGGTTTTTGGGCAAAACTAAATGTTCCAATCATTTTTGGATCGGACAAGGTGGCAAAACTGGGCAGAAAAGCCTGATGTATCCGATAGAGCGAATTCGGCCATCCAAAAATTATTGGAAAATGACGTTTTGCCCCATTGCCCCATTTTGCCCCGCTCTACCCTACCAGTCACCGCCAGCGTGAATTCGGGCCTTACAACCCCGAACAGTCGTACCAGCACCACGAGGTTCCAGCGTACAGAACAGAGCCGTCACTCAGGTACGGTTGACGTGACGTCCAACGTGTTGAAAATAAAAATGAAAGGCTACATACTCGATGGTCGTTTGATTACCGATAATGTACAAAATAATTGATTGTCAATAACAAACAATGAATCGATTGGTCAGCAAAAAAAATGCATTCGTTGGCGGAACAACTCACTTGGTTTGCCAATCAACTATACAGTTTATTGCGCCAACAGATCAATTCTTTGGCGAACGATCAATCTTTAACCAAGACAATTCATTATCCGAGGGTTGTTTAACAAGTCCCTTGTTCGCTGCCACCAATAAATCCTATACTTCAGATAAGGAGTCAACCAGCTACGGATCCTAAAAAAAAATCTAGGACGATCCAACGTCGAGGAAAAACGTCAAACTTTTCCGGCTATTTTCCGCAGCGATGGTCTCGTGGCCGGCTTCGGATGGAGCGAATCGCGTGTCGAGGCACGTACCAGAGCCCGGCTCCGTCCTCGGAAGTCTTTTCTTACTTTGAGTTAAAGCGAAACACGGATAGGCAACATGGCAACCGGTAATACACTATAGCGAACAGAGCTCTACGCGCCACGGCTGACCCACTACGGGCTTTACTACTGGCTTTACTACCCCGCTGACCAGCGCGAACGCCGAGGCAGCAGGCCGGTTAGCCGGACTAGTCGTCTGGTGTACGGTATATACACGAGAGAACCGGCGTACACGTAATCCTATACATAGTATTGTGTAGTCGGAAGGTACGTAACGTAAGTCCGTCCGTTCGTGGCTCGCGTGTACCTTCGGAATTATGCCGGCCGATATAGCCCTTCCACGGATTAGCGAAAGGAACTCTGGTCTCGCGACACGTGAACGGGGACACAAGAGAGACCCCTCTTACATCGCGTGACGGTCTCGCTCCTCTAAGTGGAGAATGCGCCCCCAGAGCTCTTCCCGAGACGACTGCGAGGCAATGAGTGAACCCACGTTTTCACCGCCATATCTTGTCTCCGTGCGGTTCTCGCACGCTCCCTCGTTCGCTGCAACGCTTTTGACTTTTATTCCGTTTCGTAACACCGAGCTCCGGAGTTATGACGGATCCGGAGTGAAAAAAGTTGCAAGCCGAGTGGCGGATGAACCCGCGGCGGAGAGGGAAACAAAGATCAGCGCGGAGGAGTTCGCCCTCCGGGATTACGAAACACTCTGCAACGTCTACGAGGGGAGTAAAAAAAATGACAGAATTTTACAGAAGATATCGAAAGGTCGTGACGGAGGAGAATGGCGAGACACTGTGGAGCCGAGCCAGCGTTGCTGCACGGCGGTTTATAGCGCGATAGCGAAGGACCGACGTCACAGCAATTTCAAAAGTGAAGAGGGATTCGCGCGGTGCTCGCTGCACCGCAGAGCATGCACGCCGAAAGACTCTCGTATCGACAGGCGAGCGACGAGAAATTGTCAGAAGACTGGCGTCACGAGGTTCTACGACGATCGCCAAGCTTTCTTTCTCTTCCACCGGCTCCTGACGTTATCAATGTTATCATAACGCCAACGTCATGTATTTTTTTTCGAATATGTCGCGTGCCTGTTCAAACTATGTGACACGTTCCGCATTCCAAGTAGCAACGATTATATTTAAAGAAAAAACAAATCTTCATCATGTAAAAATAGGTTCTTCTGAACGAGGGCTTAATTTTCGCGTTTCGAGTCAAATTTCTTGAATCGAACAAATCGTTCCCACCAATTAAGATATCAGCCCATGAATTCAATTTTCTTTACAGCATATTACATGCTCCGTTAATTATCAACGCCGACGTCATGTATTTTTTTTCGAATATATCGCGTGCCTGTTCATACTATGTAACACTTTCTGCATTCCAAGTAGCAACGATTATATTTAAAGAAAAAACAAATCGTTTGTTGTAAAAATAGGTTTTTCTGACCAAGGGCTTAATTTTCGCGTTTTGGGTCAAATTTCTTGAATCGAACAAATCGTTCCCACAAATTGAGATATCAGCCTATAAATTCCATTTTTTTTACAGCATATTACATGCTCCGTCGATTATCAACACCGACGTCATGTATTTTTTTTCGAATATGTCGCGTGCCTATTCAAACTATGTGACACTTTCTGCATTCCAAGTAGCAATGATTATATTTAAAGAAAAACAAATCTTTTGTTGTAAAAACAGCTCCTTATGACCAGGGGCTTAATTTCCGGGTTTTGAGGCAAATTTCTTGAATCGAACAAATCGTTCCCACCAATTAAGATATCAGCCCATGAATTCAATTTTCTTTACAGCATATTACATGCTCCGTCGATTATCAACGCCGACGTCATATTTTTTTCGAATATGTCGCGTGCCTGTTTATATTATGTAACACTTTCCGCATTCCAAGTAGCAATGATTATATTTAAAGAAAAAACAAATCTTTTGTTGTAAAAACAGGTTCTTCTGACCAAGGGCTCAATTTTCCGGTTTTGAGTCAAATTTCTTGAATCGAACAAATCGTTCCTACAAATTAAGATATCAGCCCATGAATTCAATTTTCTTTACAGCATATTACATGCTCCATCGATTATCAACTTTTTTACTTTGATGCTCACATTCTTCACTTACTCAGTCTCCACTCACGGCACGGTCAACAATAATTGCATCAACACGTCTCTGTACGGGAGTCGATGATATTCACGTGCATCAATGACAATTGTGGTGCAGCTCATGGTCGTCACCAAATCCATCAACTTGCCTACATGCGCTCCGACTAATTTCCCAGGGATCACGTACTTGTTCGCGCTATGCTCTACCGATCCGTTGCGACATATTCGGAATGCCCGCAGCACAGTTTGTTGATACAGTCCCTCCGACTGTAGTAGAATGTCTAAGCATGTCTAACGGATTTGCCCGATGATGCGGGTATGACTGGGGTACTCCCAGCCCAGCCAGGAAGCCCGTCATCTGTCCCAGATTCACAAACACAATCGATCAATCTGCAAGGACATCTCCATGCGAGGCTATGATTGTCATCCGCATTCGAGTTTCGAACGCGTCAACGTCACACGAGCTTATCGAGAAAACACCCAACCTATTTCGTCTCGAATCCCCGATGCCTATCTTCGAGGTAAATAAATCTCTCGAGCTCAACACTTCCACCTGTTTCGTATGAGTCATAAATGGGTACATATTAGGTATATGGGGCATTCCATCCCAATTCGGTTCCCCTCGGGTCCGACCCCTTCTAATCCGAGCGAAACTTTTCCCGTTCTCGTATAAATGTCACCGATCCGTCATCGAGGAATCGTTAATTGAAGATGAGCAATCATTAAAAAATATTAAACTTCAATCTTAAATACCTCTGCATTGGATCGATTGCCAATTGGCCACTGATCGCAGTCCTTCAATTTTTTGAAAATCGAAGATCCCTTGCGGGTGTGGAAAAATTATTGTTATTAAAATAATCTATTAATATATTAATTTATCATTACAATAAAAAATATATACGTTTTTCATTTCGTTAAATACATAAAAAAAATTCGCACAAAAAAAACGAGAAGGGGAGACCTTTCTCTTTTTTATGGATAAAAAAAAAATATATATATATATTAAAAAAATAAAAAAATCATTCTCTATAAAATCATACGTATCGAAAAGTTTGGTACTCGAATTACCAAAAAATTCTTGTGTACGAAGTATGTAACTGAAGTACCAAACAAGTACCGGGTACTTCAAGTACCACCGAGCTGCGAAATCCATCATTATTCAGTCCGTATCAGGTATCGGGAATACTAGGTGTGTACCAATGTAGGAATACAATGGATTCATCATTGAATTATACTGTAAAAAAATGCTCTGTCAAATATAAATTCTGTTTACTATTTAGGCTGCACAAATGCGTTTTTGTATGTTTTCTTAACATTTTTACGGAGATAAATTTTGTTTTGTTATGTTCTTTAAAAAAGTAATCGGGCATACAGGTTGTTAAACTCTTCATCTTCGTGAATTTTTTATTTTACTTCGTTTGATAATGTCGTGGATTTCACATATCTCGGCATTTCTGTAAATTTATGTTTTAATCTTGCCGTTTTTTCAGGTAATACACGATGTCGTGCTTCCGTATGCTTTATAGAACGTGAAGATATAAAGCACACGCGAGCACTTCATTCTGTATGACCTGAAAAAAACGCCCAGGTAGTGTGGCATAGGACACAAAGGTAATACACCGATGAATATCCTCCAAAAAGAGTAACGCCCGCCACGCGTATTCGAAAAAATAACCCCCTCAATTTATAAAATTAATGCGACGCCTATCGTGAGTGCATTTCGTTGGCTACAACGACAGTTTGAGGTCATTCAATTAAGGTAGTACTAGCGCAATGACTGACGCCGCCTAAGTTTGAGAGGAATAAAAGAGAATTACAAACACTTCTCGATCGGATAAAAATCTGAAAAAATGATCCCAAAATGTTATTCGTTTCCTTTATGTTAAAATTTGTTTAAAATCGTAATTTTCAAGAATTAGATAAAATTCCGAAAAAATTCATACGTCTTCAGAAAAATTAACAAATCATTTCCGTAATAAAAAAAAATGGTTGCCGGGTAATTTGTTGTACAATTTTTTTCAGTAATTTGTTATGAACATTCTGAAATTATTATTATGCACAAACAATCTTTTCAGTACCTTTTATATGCTAGCATTTTTTCAGATTTTTTCTCATCGAGAAGTGTTTGTTAATCTTTGTCTTTTTTCTCTCAAACTTAGGCGACATCAGTCATTGTGCTAGTACTACCTTAACGGAGCTAACGTTGGCGCTAATTTTTCCGCTATGATACAAGATGAATCCATTGCATACCTAATATTTCCCATTACCCTATCCAATGCAGATATATCTCACATTGAAATTTGTCATTCTTTAATAATTGCTAATTTTCAGTAATCGATTGCTCGATAACGGATCCTCAAAAAAACCTTTAAAAACTGTATGTTTCAGTTTACGCGTGTATGAAAGCAAAAAAAAAGTTTCGCTCCATTTCGAAAAGGTCGGGTCCGACGATGGCCGAATTCGAATGGAATGCTCCATATATACATATGTATTGTTACGATTTGCGGAGAACACGGAAGTGACGTATTTCCAACATGACATCACTGCCGGTCGAAAAATGAGTTTTTTTTTTAATAAGACAACGGTAATGCACAGCGCTATTGTGCACTGAATTGTTATGCACAACTCGCAGAGACCCACAATATAGCATAATAGAGGAATAGTTATTACGACTTGGGAGGAAATTTATATTAATCAGGGCCTCACAGGGCGCCCCGTCAAGACCTTAGAAGAATCGGGGCCTGGGGAGGGCCCCGATTATTCTAAGGACCATCTAACCTCCCCTTCACCCCCCCCCCCCCCCCCCCCCCCCCCCCCCGCCCCCGCGCGCGCCCCCCCCTCCATTGAGTCGGCAGGGGGCAAAACTTTGTTATAATATAGAGACATATATATTTTCAATTTTGTTACCACAGAAATTACTGCTATTCCTTCATCCAACTTACCGAAATATCTCCTTGGAGAATATTATATTTAGGTCGTGCATATTCCTCAGCCTTTGTCTCAGCTTTGCCGGGAACATTAAACTTTTAACCCTTCGGAGGTAACATACAGCCAGATGGAACAGTGGAAGAGCTAAAATCGTCCCCCTTACCACGAGCTACATATCCAGGGAAGCGGAAAACGTAAAGCTGGCCAGCCAAGCCTTCCCTGTCACAGAGAAACGTGGTACCCGCTCTGTCTCCCGCTGCTCGTCGGGCGGAGACTCTTCAACTCTGGACACGGAATAACGAAGCGCTCCGCCTGTCCGCTTTGTACTCTCGCACAACACATTTTACGCTCCTCTATTTTATTATTATTATCTTTTTCACGAATATGAATTACAAAAGTTGACAAAGATCTCGTGCAATTATTCGCGTTTCCGTCGTCCTCCCGTGCGTCGAGAGCTCGGAAAAATGATCATCCGAAAAAATCTCGCTCGAAAAGCAACTTGCGCAACGCGACCCCTCATTCTCCCCCACAGCCAGCACGAAGTTTGTATTTACGGAAACGATAGAAATTTTCATTCGATATCGGCGGAGGGACAACGGTTGCTCCGCCGTCTAACGCAAACCGATTCTCAATAACGATCATTGCCCCCTCGTAACAGGGCCATCGAGTCTTATCCGGGGACTCGATCTTTATAGAAAATCTTGAGGCCAATGTGCGGACTCGCTGCCGCGAGGACGAGATCGTTACGGCGAACGTTACGGAGTGCTGAGGCCACTTTTATACTGTTATACTGTTACTGCCCTGCCCTACTACTATGAAGCATAACAAAGCGCAGATAAAACTATCTTATATAGGGGAGAGCGGGGCAAAATGGTGCAACGGGGCAAAACGGGTTTTTGGGCAACACTAAATTTTCCAATAATTTTTGAATCGGACAAGGTGGCAAAACTGGGCAGAAAAGCCTGATGCATCCGATAAGGCGAATTCGGGCATCCAAAAATTATTGGAAAATGACGTTTTGTCCAAAAAACCCGTTTTGCCCCGTTGCCCCATTTTGTCCCACTCTACCCTACACACATACAATATATGCACACAAGTACGACCAACCCCGATAAGAATTCGCAAGCGGTAATACAATAAGGGAGGAAAATTAATCGTTCGCTATAATTTCGCTATTTCATATTGGACGAGATAAAAAAAAACTGTGCCACAAGTATGCGTGGTCAGGAATTATGGTACAGTATACGATAATGGGCGACACCTTTAGCAAGGATCTTTCTCTCTTTCGCTCTCTCCTTTTCCGTCGGCCTGTGCGAAGTTCACGTTGTTACAGAGAGAATAGTTAAAGGGACGACGAGGAGGACCCGGAGAAGGGGGGCGGTTGCTTTAATTAGTACGTGTTAAAACTCACTGTAATCCCATGCCCAGTAATCACCAGCACCGGCCGTGGGCAGCACCGTGCTCCATGCCTCTACGCAAACGAGAAAATAAAGAAAGAAAGAAATAAAATGAAGTATACAGTGTGTGCGTCGTATGTGAGATAGATAAAGGTGTATGAGCCGTGCAGCTCGGACGGTCGAGGCGCGAGAATAAAAACGCAATAAAAAAAACCCACTTCGCTGCAGGGATAATATGATCCGTCGAAATGAATTTTAACGATAAAATTCATCGTGCGCACGTTGTTATTATTATCGCGTACGGAAAATCACACACAAACCAGGTCGCGTAAAAGAGCATAAATGTACGCGGACCATTGGGTGTAATCCGTTGAAATGGATTTTGGAAAATTCGGTGTGAAAAGTATTTACATGCTTTGCAACAACCTCGGAGTAAAAAAAGAGTACCGGGAACGCACGGGTTTCATGAATGAGGTCCGAATTTCCGCCTAACGAGATCCAATGCGAACGAATAGCGCACCCAAATTGTTATTTGATTGATAGAGAACAAATTAACGGAATTTTCGGTTCGGGCTGAGCACTCGTAAATTGGCGCCAGTGGAATTGTATAAATTCCGGTAACAATTTGCAGGCTAGCGAAATGCTGGAGGGAACGGGAGCGAGAAACTCAATCAAATTACTGCAGGTAAAATATACATGTGTGACCTCGCGTCTCGCCCGTTTGTATTCCAGTCCAGCGTTCCGCGGCACATTCTCTTGTTGAGCAAAAAAAAAAAGTTGAAAATTGAAATTTTCAAATCGCTTCCTCATAAAAGCTGAAAATTGAAATTTTCATATCGCTTCTTCATGAAAGTTGAGAATTGAAATTCGTGAAGCTTCTTCTATGAGGAAGCATTGTCTGTATTTTTGGCTTCCTCATAGAAGAAGCTTCGCGAATTTCAATTTTCAACTTTCATGAAGAAGCGATATGAAAATTTCAATTTTCAGCTTTTATGAGGAACGGATTTGAAAATTTCAATTTTCAACTTTATGAGGAAGCGATATGAAAATTTCAATTTTCAACTTTTTTCAACGTCAATGTCTTAGACTTTTATGCAACACGGCTGGCCGATTCAGGTTCAGTGCGTAAAAAAATATAACAT
>JAPYZD010007102.1:0-11915 GCA_030522725.1 Ichneumoninae sp. B BG-2022a
AAATGGTTAAAAGAGGAAGTAGCGTGAAAATGGATAAGCTAAAAGCATTACTGTTTCGTCTACGGACGGGTGAACACGGAAATTGCAAGCGTACAATACCATGGAGCGGGCAGTACGAAATTATATCACTGAAGAGCAAAAACAACTTCTCATTGCTTCAGTAAATAGCAACCCTAAATTGATTTCTGGAAAATTTACAAGTGATTTTACGAAAAGCAAATCGCAGCAACTGTGGACTAGAATTAGCGGCGAGCTAAATCAAATACAGGGAGCACAAAAAACCTGGGAGGGATGGCGTACAGTAAGTATTTGTATGGTATAACGTTATAATGTTTATTTTTGGTACTGAATAGATATATAGATGAATTTTACAATTGATTATAAAAGTAAAACAATACAAAATCTTTACTACATTAATCGAAATGAAATATGTTCTTGATGTTGCAATTTCTAAATTCGAAATTATGATTTATTTTCGGAAAACTAATTGTGTCTTTAAATGTCTAGTGCTATCAAGACATGCAATCCAATGCAAAAAAAGGCTGCAGACATCGGACGTTACCAGCGACAAACTGGCGGAAGCCCTCCATACAAGGAGGTTTTATCCGAATTCGACGAGTGCGTGATAGCTCGGGTGCCCCAAAGGAGCATCACGGTTCACAGCAACGTTCCTGAAATAAAACTTCAATTGGTAAGTTCAGCAATAAAAAAAAATTATTTCACATTGGAGGTGTGAGGTGTGGTTCTCTGTCAATTTAGCCACTTTTTGCGACCGCCCGATCTGTCCTATACTTGGCCCCATTTTAGTACGACTTGAAAGCCCTCTGTGATTTTTTCAGATTTTTTAATTCAATATTACGGAAAATATCTTATTTTTTTTAAGTCAATGTATCTTGAAAACTTCAACTCATAGAAAAAAAATTTCTCAATCAAAAAGTTGTAGTTTCATATGGAATTTTTCAAATAATTTTGTCGCCCCGACAACACCAATTTTTCACCAAAAAATGTAAAGATTATTTGTATTAGCAGAGAAACACAAGTTTGATTTGACTGAAAAATTTACAAAATCTTTGGGCATGTGTGTGGATAACATATAAATAATTAATAATTTATTCAAAGTAAAAAAAAATGTAGCTGGCTGCGCTAAAAAGGAGACTCTTACCGAAGAGAAAGTAGACCGGTTCTTGACTAGGGGGAGCATTACCTTAAAAATATGTTTCTTGTTTTACAGGATTTTGGGGACACGGAAGAACCAGAGTATCAGAGCATGGAGTACCTGGATGAAGATGTATTTTCTGTTTCTGAGGCACTGAAGGAAAATTGACCGGAAATATTGGAAGTGCAGCAGCATAGCCATTCGTCGACTAAATCTTCGATCTCATCTTCGGTGCAGCAATCAGGTGTCAAGCGCTGCCCTGACGAAGAAAATCCTCCTGCTGAAATTCCGAACAAAAGGAGACGTCTATCATCATCAACCAGACTTGATAGGTCTTTACTTATTGGAAGGGCGATGTCGGAAATCTCTAGTCGAGATTGTGACATTCGAGAGAGGTATTATAATCGAAAGATCGATCTTTTACAACAACAAGTGGACGTTATGAAATAACAGGCTGATGCTATAACACAAATAGCCGCGTTTCTAACTAAATCTTAAGAAACTCTAAGAAGTTAAATAGCCGAATTATTATTATTATGGCTGTTATTCTAATACATACATCATATGAAAGCATGCAATATTATGATAACTGTAAACAATATGTTACGAATTACTATCTAACCACTCAAATAAAAAATATCTATGTTCATGATATTTATTGTACTGTTGATACAAACCTTACATTCGCAAATGACGTCGATTCCATAGATATTGAATGATTCTATTCCGTATTTGTCTCCCGCCCAGAAGATCAGGATTATTGTGGACATTTTCTTGGGCGTTATTTTCATGACCTGCGAGCCCAAAGTGTGCATTAGCACCTTCCTCTTCAGCTTCAGGCTCGGGCACATTATTTTCAATGCACATGTTGTGTAATACACAACACGCATTTATTATTTCCGAAGAAAATTGTGGGCTATAATGAAGGACTCTGTGTTTTAGCAAACACTGAAATCTCTGTATCATTTTAATGCGCTCATTTATAGATATACGCACATTTAGTCTCTGCAAGGTAGAGTAATTGTAAACTTTCGAAATATGGTAAATGAGGGCTTATAAGAACGAACGTGACTCTTCAGCGAAGGAAAAGATGAACCTTTAATATTTTTCAAAGAGGAAAATCCTCATACAACATTGTGTTCAAAAGCGTCGCATTCAGAGCTCGGAACCCTTGAGAGATACTTAAAGTGAGAATTAACAGATAGTCTTGTTTTTCTCGCGTGGGCTTGGGTGGCCAATATCAGCTGATCGCCAAATGTTTTACGACCTCTTCGGAAAACAGACGTACCTGGAGATAAAGCCGAGGGTCTTCTACGGGGTACATGAAAAAAGCCCTTACTCGGCGGGATGCTCGGTTGCGTTTAGAGAAAAAACTAAAAAGTTTGCAAAGTGATTTGCATAATTACTTCTTCATGTTTTACCTTTTCTTACATAACTTCCTCTATGATAAATGCCGTTGTTCCATTTTGGCTTCCTCATAGAGGAAGCTATAATTAAAATACATTTTTCACAACAAAAAGTATAGAAAAATCATGTGCAAATTACTTTTCACCCTTTTTCGTAACATAGAAAATGTCTACATTTCATAAAATAAAACCGTCAAAATTGACTGCAGAATTTATTATAGGATATCGCAAACTGACATTTGCAGATGGCGTCGTTTTAAGGCAATTTTTATTCTACTCCTCAGCGCTGATTACGATACTATAACTCATTTTACTCTTTGCGTGGTGTTTGATTCAGAAATTCAGATCAATTGGGATTGTGGGGTTTTGAAAAGTTTCATTTCAGAAAAATTGAAAATTTTCAAAATCCCAGAAAATTTTAACGATTGGATCAATTTTTACCAAATTTAATAGGAAACATTGTACCGTGTCAGTCCTTTCCCATGCCAAATTTAAGCTCGATACCTCCATGTTTACTCAAATTAGACGGTTTTTGGTAATTTTTGAAAAAATCAAAATTCCATAAAATCTGATCCCTTCAGTAGATTTCAGTCAAATTCAATACCAAAGGTCTTTGATAAAAATACTATATTCGTGTGCAGTTTTATAACGATAGCTCAAAATTTGCGAAAGTTAGACCTACCACAGACTTTTTCAAAAATTTCGAATTCCCGTAAAATCCCGAAACGGGTCGCAATTTTCATGAAAATTATATCGAAGGAGTAGACGTGACTACTCCGCTAGTGTACAAAATTTGAACCCGTTATCCCAAGCCGTTTCCGAGTTATAGTCGTTCTAAGCGATGCACGCTGTCATACACATACATCCGGACGCCAGCTAAAAATCACATTTCTCGACGTTTTCAACCATTTTTAGTACGCTGATATTAAAATCGCGAAAAAAAAATTCTTCACGAAAACATAGCTTCCTCTATGAGGAAGCAAAAACGGACCAACAAACGGACACGTCCGTTGGGGAACAAAACGGACCACAAAAACGGTAAAATGGACCGTACGTTGGGATTGGTCCTTTTTTGGTTGCGGAAACCGACTAAGGACCGAATGTTTTTTATAAAAAATGTTGGCGAAGTTTTTAAATTTTTTTGTTGTTTTGCTTTTAATTCTGTTTTTAATGACAGGGCAGAATAAAAATACGATCTTGGTACTTTTTCGGTTGCGGGAAGCGAAAATGTACAATCCGTTTTGTCGTTTTGTACGGTTCGTTCTGTTCCCCAACGGTCGTGTCCGTTTTTCGGTCCGTTTGCGGTCCATCAACTTCCTAGGGTGGGCTTCGCCTCTATGGAAAAACTGAGCAATCGCGCGGGCGGTGCCTCATTTCAGCCAATCAACAGTCAAGTTCTAAAGTTTCTATCCCCAACTACCTTCTCACGAAAACTCTGAATTTTAAGAAAAAATTATCTGAGACGCTTCGAGTCGCGAAATTCTTCGGGAGTATCTCGGAAAATCTCGCACGGTTCACTTCGCTCGCTAAGAGCTTGTGCAGAGTTAACAAATCGTTGTAGTTGTGAGACTACGTTGTAAAATAATACAAGTTGACTTAAACTATATTTTAGTTGGTTATTTTATGAATCGATATTTGTGATATTGTGTTTTATTCTAACAAATATTTAAACCTTTAACAAATCTCCGGCTTTAAGAGTCGAATTTTAATTCGCTAGGCGGCAACGAATGAGCATTCGTAGTCCGGAAAATAAAAGTTACCAGCCATCCAATCGGCCCGTAACATAACTGGAGTGTCTTTAATAAAGTCACTCCATCTAGGGAATTTTTACAGCCGCGCCAACTTCAATGAGTTCGCACTAGAGGCACTCCGACTTTTGGAGCGGTTGTAATTTGGTGGAGGGTCTAGTGCGAACAGTCACACCGGCGAACGAACGAGGTGGACGGAGAGGACCGACGAAAAAAAAGAAAATAATCGAGCGAAACAAGTGTCAGTGGGCCGTCGATATAAATTTCAATGACGGCTTTCGTCCGGCCGAGGGGATTATAAATGAAAGACGAAACTCAAATAAAATTACGCGGAACTTGGGAGGTTTTATCCTTTTAAAGGACAACATTTTTTTGTTTTGTTTTGGTGAATGTCATTCGAGCGTCCGAACGTCGAATCGTCCTGCGAGCGGGATTGAATAACAATGAATTAATGATCGTACACGGCGGTCGGTGGATACGCTAACCAACCACGGGGAAAGGTTACGAAATGATGTAGCCGCGAGTGAAGATGGTCGCTGGCGCGTTAACTGATATTATGACAGGTTCCGGCATTTATCATGAGCGTCAGGTAAAAGAAAATTTGTATAGTTTGTTTCTTCGACGAATTTCTCCCTTACCAATCGGTAGATAATTGGATCGTAAATATTAGAGCTCTCGACTTAAGGAATTGTAAGAGTCGAAAAAGTTTTGAAAGTTGGAAACATTTAAGCTTACGAATTATAAGTTTTTAAAGTTAAAACCACTTAAGTTCATGAATTATAAAAGTTTAAAAAGTTAAACACACTTGAGCTCACGAATTATGAAAGTTTTGAAAAGTTTGTTAGACTTAAGCTGATGAATTATGAAAGTCGAAAACTATTGAACTCATCGTGCACTAATTGGTTCAGAGCTGGCATTGATTTGACCACTAGAATTATTAGAAAAGTTGCAAATGTGCTTGAATTTATTTAACCACTGGTATGAGACTTGCATGTGACTAGGTGCAAATCTGCTTATTGCAAAACCACATGTCAACTCGTATGCGATTTATCTTTTTGTGCAATGCTTTTAGTAATCATTTGGTTTATTTGCAGTTATTCTTAGTTGTTAGCTGGGTTTGCTGTACGATAAAGGCCAACTATCTACCTACGCTTATCTTAGTTGAGCTATGTTTGCCATCCTTTTAATTCCTTGGAGCATGCATTTCTTTTTGTCTGAAATTTTAAATACATTGGTTTGTAATTAATGCATTTGTATCTGAATTCAAAGAGTGTATCACAGTGTGCTTCAAATGGTAAAAGGTTTCAAATTTTTGCTTTCAAACTTTTGATTCAAATTTTTGTTTAAAAAATTTTTGTTTTCATACTTTTGTTTCAAGTTTTTGTTTTTGCCATTTTGTTTCAAATTTTATTGAATTTTTGGGCAATTGTTTTCTACAGGTGAAGGAGCTGTGCGCCCTGCATGCTCTGAACAATTTGTTTCAAGAGAGAGGCTTCAGCAAGCAAGAATTGGATCAGATATGCTACGGCCTAAGCCCCGACGTCTGGATAAACCCCCACAAATCCCTTCTGGGATTGGGAAATTACGACATCAACGTGATTATGGCTGCTCTGCAGAGACGGGGCTGCGAAGCAGTATGGTTCGACAAAAGAAGGTGACAGTCTTTCAAATTTGTAGAATTTTACGAATTTTGTGCATTTTTTTTAATACACAAAAACAATATATGAGGTATTGCATCCGATTTTGAACGGTCAAAAACTCGGCTGTCTCTCCAATAAAATTATAATTTCACCGCAATTCATGATTATTTACAAGAAGTTTTTAAATATTTTTTCAGAATTTTTAAATCGTATTTTGTTGCGACATCGAAAAATTGCATTTTTTTTAAATCCCTGTATCTTAAAAACTATTAACTGTTAACTGTAAACTGTTAGTCGTACAACAAAAAGTTTAAGACATAAAAGTTGCAGTTCCAAATGAATTTTTAATATCAACATTTGGTACATTTTTTTTGTTCAATAAAGGTCCATGTCTATGAAAAATAGAGTAAAATTCTTTTTTTAGACGATACGTCTTGTTTAATTTTTCTTAAAAAGTTTCAGAATATACTCTCAAGTATGTAGAGTGACCTGATACTTTTTTTTGGATGGTGGAAATACCTGTTTAATAGCTATGCTCCGATTAATATCGATTTTTCATAATCAGTAATTATATCTATTACTTTCCATTGAATTTTCCTAAAAAAATGTGGTATTATCCACAATAACGGAATTAAAGAAATGAAATAAAAAAAGATTTGGAGGCACATGCATCAAGTATAAACAGAACTTTTTAAGCTATGTATTTTACCAGACTCGATTGATTGTGAAATCTCGAGGAAACGAATATCGTTTGCATTTTAATGTGTCATCGAAACCTGGTATAACATAATGATGTTTCTGCGTTTTCTACTTGTAAATAATCATGAATTGTGGTGAAATTGCGATTTTGTTAAAAACTTGAGTTTTAAACCGTTTGAAACCGGATGGAATACCTCATACATAGAAAATCAATGGATATTCATATCTTGTGCATAACTTTTTGTATTAAATAAATAAAAATATAATAAATGAATTTTTTATTATCATATATAATTTAATTTATTTAACGGATTTTTTCTTTCATATAATGACGGGCCCGCGAAAATCACAAGAGTTACAATAATCGTTAACTAGCAAACAGTTCCTAATATAATTAAAAACAAAATTAACAGATTAGCAGATAAATACAAAAATATATTTCACCCAAGTTGCTCAGCTCGAGTTATTCGTAGCTCAGGACGATTGAATTCGCTTGTTCGTTAAATACATTAAATGAATTTCTCGTGAAGTTAATTTTATATAAACAATATTTTATGAATAATTTTGTACAAATAATTTTATTATAAAACAATAATTTTTTTAATCCGATATATCTAATAAATCTTGATATCTGATAACCAAATCTCATTGTTGCAGAGATCCCAAATGTCTCTGTCTGGACAACATAGACGGTTTTATTCTGAACGTTCCGACGGAGTATAAATTAGGTTTCGTTCTCTTGCCGCTGAAGCGACGTCACTGGGTAGCCCTGAGAAAGATACACGGTGCCTTTTACAATCTCGATTCCAAGCTCGATTCGCCCCAGCTTATCGGCAAGGTAAAAAAATCGCAATTTCCTTTTTTTCATCCTTTAAAAAAAAAGTAATTGTTATGCATTTTTTTTTTCGTTTCCACAGAACGACGAATTATTAGCGTACCTGAAGGACCAAATAGAGAACAAAGATAAGGAATTGTTTCTTGTTGTGTCGCGAGAAGTCGAGAGCAGCCAGGGATGGCTGATCGAGAGCCCGGAGGGCAACGAAAATTACAAAACCGAACGGGACAACATGCGCTACATCGAGGACGGTTTCACGAATGATATAGACATCAAGATACCGATAACGGAACTTGAGTGCAACGAGAACGACTTGGCGAACAAACAAAGCAGTACGAGGTAATCCCACCTGAGACCAGATTATGATAGATATATTATATATATATATTGATCGATAAAAGTATATGGTATAAGAACATCGCACGCGATTGTCGTAGCTTAATTAATAATATCTTACTCTACGAATGGAATCGCCACAGTGACAATAGGCATGGATGTTTAAAGATGAAATATTCGGCTGGGGAAATACGCTGAAATACGCTAAGATCGTTGCTGATACGATATCGTTATATCGACTATGATAAATTTACGCTTACAACGGATGTCGAAACATTGACGTGTTTGTTGAAAAAAAAAAAACAAAAAAAAATAAGAAAGATTCTATGGGCGGAAAGTCCGGCGCTACATTATATCGCAAAACTATGCGCATAAATGAGAGACTCTTGTGATAGGTGTAACGCGGCTCGGCCGAGAGTCAGCACGGTTTTTTCTATCGTAATTTCGATCCACGCACGTGACGTCGCAATACGCAGCACGAATCGCTTATACATTCAATGTAAATTCGCGATAAAGAGCTTATGCGATTTATTATCTGATAAATGATTCATACATTCGTACGACGGAAAAAAAAAATCACGCACGTACACACCATGTTGCATCAAGCTAGTCTATCGTTTCGAAACTTTGTTGAGTTACGAATTAATTAATGTAATACCTTGTGAGCTAGTTCAATTCGTTACGTAGCTCATCGTTAATCAAAGAGAAGCAAGAAAGACAAGAAAAAAAAACAAATGAGGGAAATGATGTGAATATGAGTGAGACAATCTTTTTTCCCAATCTTATAAAGATTATTTTAGAATTAAACGGAGGAGAAAGGAAAATTATATCTAAGTAATAAAATTATAATATATAAATTAACGCATATATTGTACGATAGGATCTTCATGTACCTTTCGGACAATTTCGTAACGTCGAGGCGAGTCAACGTAAAGATAACCGACGAAATGTTATTCATTCGCAGAATTATGCTTGACAAAACAAGCTTAAATTGTTCGAGTTTCAAATTAACCGGACATAATTCAAACTATAATTTGCATAAAACAGGCTTCAGCGAGTTGCACATAATTTTTGTTTTGTACAGAAGAAAATTAATATTGATCATTTTACCAAAAAATATGAATATTTTCATCGTCAATAATCGATACATTTTCCGTATGTCTTTCGAGATACATTCACGACAAATTACAAATTTTCTCCATAAAGTTACTTCCTGTTTCAAAATATTAAATTTTTACCGGAAGCGACGTTGCGGAGATTTGTACTTTTTTTTTTGCTTGGATATATCCCGAATGCAGCGAGTAACAGAAACGAGTGAATTGAGAAACACTCAGAACACTCAGAAAACGAACCTCAGTTGCGTGCGAGGCACGCGCAATATTAGTCTATATAAAAATCGTGATTATTTTCTAATCACTCTTTGATAAGATCAACGACCGAACAGTCTGCGAGTATAAACTATTTTCTACACACGTTGTTATTGTTGTAAATGTTGCGTACTGTTTAGCAAACGAATTTCTTTGAGCTGTTATGTTGTTCATGTAAATCACTCGCTAACGATAATTACATGTATCGTTTTAGTTGTCCAGCAACTGTGAAAATTGGATGTTGAGAAATTGGAGAAGAAGGAAAACAAAAAAAAAATTGAACTCAGTTTAAAAAAAGTTTAGTTGATTACTTTTATTGCATTAGCGTTTTTCATTTTACATTTAACCACTTCATCGCCAAGGCTTCATCACTGTTCATATTCTCGATCTCGTGATACTGCGTGTGCAGATATTGCGTTCGCATAACGAACAGCAAAAAGCTACAGCAATCTCCGAATGCTGAACACGTTCATCAATCAGTACGACAATTCAGGGCCTCCCCAGATATCCTTGCAAGCATCAATGGAATGAAAAATAGAGTCGACGAGTCAGACCATGCATTACCAAGAGCAGTTTTTGAAACATTGGTTTAAGGGATTATGAAAACTTTTTCTGTTTTTTCACTACCTCACAAACAAACAGAAAAAGATTTTTTTTTAATTGAACGCAGTTTAAAAAGGTCTAGTTGCTTAATTTTATTGCATTCACCACTTCATCGCTAAGGGGGTATTCATCTTCTCGATCTCGTGATACTGCGTGTGCAGATAAGCCACGGCTTTGTCGGAATTCGCACAACGAACAAAAAATGTTGAATACTCACACATCAATCAGTACGACAATCCGGGGCCTCCCCGAATATCCTTGCAAGCATCATTGGAATGAAAAATAGAGTCGACGAGTCAGACCATGCATTGCCACGAGGAGTTTTTGAAACATTGGTTTAAGGGAGTATGAAAACCTTCACTTTTTTCACGACCTCACACGCAAACAAAAAAACGTTTTAAAAAATTGAGCGCAGTTTAAAAAGGTTCAGTTGCTTAATTTTATTGCATTCGCGTTTATTACATTCACCACTTCATCGCTAACGGGGTATTCATCTTCTCGATCTCGTGATACTGCGTGTGCAGATAGGCCACGGCTTTGTCGGAATTCGACCAACCCAGCCAAGACTTGTACAGACGATTCATCGACTCATTTTCCTCCGGTCGTATCTCCGGAAGCTTGCGATATTCGGCCTCTAGCCGAGACGCCAGTTCGCGAGGTGGCGTGTTGTCCTGCGGTCGTATCTGAGCTCCGCCGTTCAGGCAACCTGTTTCCAGGATAAAACATCAATGGCGTTCGAACATCAATAACTATTGATAATAAAAAAAGCGTGCAAAGTGGTTTGCACAATTACTTCCTCATGTTTTACGGTTTTGCTCATAACTTCCTCTATGATAATTTCATTGTGCCATTTTGGCTTCCTCATAGAGGAGGCTATAATTAAAACACAATAAAAAAAATTTTAAGGCCATTTTTAATCTAATCTTAAGCGCTGATTACGATACTATAACTCATTTTACTCTTTGCGTGATGTTTGATTCAGAAACTACTGTCAAAAAAATTTCTCGACGTTTTCGACCATTTTTAGTACGCTGACCTTAAAATCTCGTTTTTTTTTTTTCACGAAAACATAGCTTCCTCTATG
Source organism: Ichneumoninae sp. B BG-2022a (assembly GCA_030522725.1). Classification (NCBI taxonomy): domain Eukaryota; kingdom Metazoa; phylum Arthropoda; class Insecta; order Hymenoptera; family Ichneumonidae; species Ichneumoninae sp. B BG-2022a. The sequence goes on from JAPYZD010007102.1 coordinate 10,875, forward strand.
AGGAAGCAAAATTTCCATTTATTTTTTTACACTCACCGGCCGGACAAGCCATTACTTCGACGTAGTCGTAGTTGCACTTTCCCCTCTTGAGCTTCTGCACGACGTTCTGTATGTTACGAAAACCGTTAGCTATGCCGAATCTCAGCAGCACTTGACCGTCGCGCTCCAATATAGCTTCCTGAAAATCCGGATTACGGAGATTTTTAAATTCCAGCTTGGCGTCCTCGATCTGAAAGAGATTTCGGGCGGCGTAGTCGAAGATGTAATCGGCGTAGCCGCCGGAGCCCGAACCGCGATGCGACCACATATCAACGTCCGCGGAGTCTCTGCAAGAGCCGAAAGGCTTGTCCAATTTTTCTGCCTGGACTTCGTTCAAAGGTGACGATCGCTGATCCAGCATTTGTTCCAATTCGACTGTAAAAAAAATGAAAATTCGTCAGTCATTGATTAGGATAAATGGCAGGAAAAGATTCGATTGCAAGTCCCAAAATCGCGACTCACTGGCCGTTATGACGCAATCGACGTCTCGCGACTCTTTCAATTTGTCGTTGAAGTCTTCTCTGTAGGCCTCGAGCTTCTTGTCGTAACATGGCATTAGAGTTATGTGATAAACCCGATCGGGTGACAATCCCTTAGTTTCGGCTAAGTGGTATTTAACGAGAGATCCCATTATTTGCTGCGGCGATTTCGTGACGCTTATGTACGGCAATATAAAGTTCCCGTGTGTCTTTTCCGCGTAGCACACCCATCCTGAAAAACGTAAGGATTGTAAAAAATCATTTTCGACAAAAATCAGAGCTGGGCAGTATTTTAAATACTGATCTATTTTATATATGCAAAATACGTATTTTGAGGAGGTTGGAGCGAGTGGTGTTCATTCCGCCTAAATTCGAGAAATTCGGGCAAGAATTGCAAACATTTCCCATTTTGTTCATCAAAATCTGTGGTAACTCAACTTTTTTTTTTTATGAAAATGATTCGTTCACTTTTCGGAATACGTATGAATTTTTTCAGATTTTTATCTTTATTTTGACTTTTGCA
>JAPYZD010007104.1:0-13394 GCA_030522725.1 Ichneumoninae sp. B BG-2022a
TAATATCAGGGACCGTGGTGATGTGATATTTTTATGCAAGTTTTCTTAATCGGTTTATCTCAATGTGAATTTCGTCGTCGTCGGTTTCTCTTTGCGTTTCCAGATGTTTTAGGTGTATTTCCTGCCTATCTCATTAACGCTAGGTATTTGTGCGGCGTGGTGTGGCGTTCTCAGGGCCACAGCACAAGTTCGGGAAAGCTTTTATCCTAGGAGCTGGGCTGGCTCAAGACCATACAGGCGTCGAAACTGTATCGAGACCGTGTATGGGTGAGTTGGGCTATCTCGAGGAGGACAAAAGATGTCGAAACTGTATCGAGGCCTTTTGTTTCTAAGGAGTTGGGCTTTCTCGAGAGGAGATTCTTCAAGTGTCAGAACTGTACTGAGGCTTGTTGAATTTGAGGATGTGGTACTGGCGAAGGTAGGAAAATAAAAGGTAGCTCTTGGTGTCGCTCGCGGGTTTATATAGGCCATCCATCAGTAGTGCCGTGTGACTCGTGAGGACGTAAGTATCGCGTCTGGGGGAAACCGCGGACGCGTTGTCGATAGAGCAGATTTCTACCTTATCGTGTATGGTTACGAATTATTGATGGTTGCAGAGCGGTCGATAATTCGTTCCGTTATAATATATATATAAAAAAAATTGTTTATAAATAAATAATAATAATAATAATAATATAACTGCAGACACGCTGCAAACATATGGCAGCAACAGCAAAAACATACACATATATACACATACAGCGTGAATAAGAATAATAGCAATAATAGATAAGTAACCAGATAAAACAAAAAAAAAATACATAAATATATATACACATATTAAAAAAAGAGAGAGAAATACAAAAAAAATGTCTTTTTACCGCGCTTCACTCCAGATGGTAGCGAAATAATATACATACACTGTAACGGAACACCTTGGGTGTCCCGTTCGAAAACAAGTGGAGAAAGGGGCTTGGGCCCACGGCAAACCCCCCCGGCGACAGAGAGACGGCGGTGGCAGCACCTCTTGGGCCAGCGCGAGCGATTCACCGTTCGATCTACCACAGCGGATCGATGAGGTAGAGAGCGCGGGCCGGTATGGTAGGAAACCCGACAACCGGGAGCCCGGCCACCGACTATTCGAAAATATGATCAAAAACAATAAAAATGTGACATAGCAATGAATGCAAACGTATTGCACATAAGGCAGTTGCACCACCGAGGGATTCCACACCTCAGAATGCCTGCAAATTGACAAATTCTTAATGATAACAACTTAATAAATCCCCTCTTTGATTTTTTTTCTCCATGCCCAGTAAAAACACCAAATTAACCTTTTAGGGGATGTTCCTAAAACAATTCAATTTCCCCAAACAGATTTGTGCAGGCGGAAATCCCCTAAACGAAAAAAATAAAACAAAAAAGAAAGAAAAATCATAATTAGCTGCGCGCTAAAAGTTAGACTCGGGCCCCACGCTACCTGAGGTGGATGTGCGGCACGGCACTGAGCTCGAAGGAGCAACGTGACCCGTACATTGCGAGGCGGGCGTTGACGTCACGTCGTGCGACATTCCACCTCTGCTCCGAGTTCGGGCATGGAAGCTTCGCGAAGCTTACCCCTTCCTCAGGCCCGAGTTACATAATGGTTCCTGGGGAGCCCGTGGCACCTTAACAACAACCGAAGCCCGCTTGAGCCGAAACTAGCTTCGGGTGCCCTTGTGGCATGGGTATCGAGATAGGGCAAGGTCACGAACATCGCGCAACTTTTCCCTTTCCCGATAAAGATTACATAACGGTCAGAAGGGTATAAAAGGAGCTTGCGCGCCGAACTCAGGGCATTCGTATTAAATTTGCAAGAAGACACCGTTTCTCTGTCTTGCTCAAGCCCAGCACCTAGTGCTGTTAGTTAAGGACGTTAATCGGGGAGAATTAATTCAAGCGACAAATTAGGAACCTCTGACTGCCTGCAGATCCCCTGGTATTGCTCCAGGGCGTTCACAGACGTCAGTTGTACCCGTGAGCACCGGCGCGGCGTATTGCTCGTCGTAACCCGGTTATCTTCTACGGATAGATCGCTCTCGTATAGCACACGCTATCGCTTTTTCAAGGAGCGATCCTCCTTTAGCACGACACCGGATTCACTGGATTTTATTATCCTCGAGAACTGGAGCGTGCGAGGGGAGAGTGCGTTGTTTAGCCCGAGAGGGTTCTACTCCGTCCCCTTCAGAGCTCAGGTCGTGAGGGAGAGAAGCACACGTATCAATAGCCACAGAACACCTAGGCAGGCAATGGGAGAAATTGACCGCTATCGAACATCTCAACGCGGGCGCGGGCTTTGATTTGAAATTGAGTGTTAAGCTCCTTGCCGGGCTCACCGAGAGACCCGCGTGAGTTGTAAATTCATTGTTCAAATATTAAATTTGCTACAGGTCCTTCTGACCTCTTAACGGCGTGTTAGGCGCACCAGTTATTAGGAGAGCCGAGGTTTCGGCAAGCAGGGGAAGTGTGAAGGCGTCAGGCGGCGTAGTAGAATAAATAGGGATTTCTCCTCCCCTTAAAGCACTCCTTACGAGCCCAAACTTCACAACGACGAGCCGTAACTCGTCATTGTTTTAAGACCCTGACCTAACAGCCGACCATGACGGGTCATGACACTCTGGCAGCGCGAAATGCGTGAGTGACAATTTACACCAATCTGAGGCTATCCCGAAAGAAACCCGTAAAGGAAAGAAAAACATTCATAAAGGAGTAACGACTCTCATTTGCGTTTCCACCCGATCCGAATTCCACTACACTCGAGTCCGTACCCTGTTTCTCCATCCTCGACAAGCGTTAGAGACAGGAGAATTAAAAGCACGAGTATCTCTGCGAGAGTTAAGAGTAGAAGAAGGTGCGATTTAGGCGTAAAACCCTTAAATTCGCGAGGCAGCGAAACTCGAAACGTTTCAACACATATACAAACTAATAATCAACAACAAAAAATTAATAAATAAAATAATAATACATATATATATATATATTCAATAATTAATATAAGAAAAAAAGGGGAACCTGCGCCTCACATTAGACGGCAGCAAAACAAAAGCATCGCAACAAAAAAAACCCTAAACAACGAAATATTTACGGAATATACATACATCCGTACAAAAAAAAAACAACAACAAAAAATCCCCAATTGCGCCTCATGTCAGACGGCAGCAACACAACGACATTTTTACAACATCGGCTTACGTTTTACTAATTGGGTAGTTCGATAACTACACCAAAATTGATCCGCCGGTGCGACCTGAGCGCCCTGCGCGAACACACGGCGGGAATAATTTTTACCGCCGAACGTTATCTGCTGATCGACTCCCGTTGCGGCCATATTACACAATGGCGAACAGTTCGATAATGCTCCGCGATGTTCAAAACCTCATACCTAATTGTAACGAGAAAAATATCCCCCTCAACGACTTCATTCGCGCTTGCAAAAACGCTGCGAAAATAATTACAGAAAATGACCAACCGCAGCTCCTGGAAATCATCCAGCTGAAACTATCAGGAGTCGCCGCCGACATAGCTGACGCGAGAACATACAACACGTTAGAGCTACTCCTGAGAGATCTTAGAAACGCGCTTGAAAAACCAGTTGAACTGTCAGATCTCGAACTAGAATTAAAGTCAAATTCACAAAATTATAACGAGTCGGTTCTCGATTACGCAACGTGGACGCGAAAAATTGCAACCAAAATCGAAAACCGGTTAAAAGAAGTTTATCGAACGGAAGCCCAACAGCAGTATTTGCAAAACCGCACTGACGAAGTTCGACAAACCGTCATAAAAGCTTTCATTCGCGGCATTTTCGATCCAATCGCTAATATAATATGTAACGTGGCAAAAATGGGCCACGTTACTTAAAAATAATAAGCGCTCATTTTCGATAATTTTATTAGTCGACGGCCGTCCGTCGTCCGTCGCAGCTCAGGGGTGGCTCCGCCGGTACAATTAGGATTAGTAATTTATTTTGTGTAATGGCATTCGAATTTGTTTTATGTAACCCTGGGCGGTCGAGGGAGCCCGCGACGAGGAATCCCAACAGGAACAACCGCCGAGACGTCGGAAACACAGCGTGTACGAGTCGTGCCGCCGAGAACAGCTTCACCGAGTCGTCGTCACTTACAGCATAGTTCCTGCCCGGCTGTCGCAAATCGCTGGCATCATTTCATCCACACCGCCTATTTTTCCCTAGGACGGGGTGCCGATCCCGAGGTTTGCATCCATGCCTCGGGAAGAGCGGCATCGCCACAGCCAGCCGGGAGATAATCATTCGATCATCGAGGAACAAACGGGCGTTCGAACGGCGAGGACGGCGCAAGAAGTCCCGCGGCCGTGCCGAGGACCTGTGCACCCGGCACGGCAGTCAGCAGCGTGACAGCACGCGCTCGGATGCCGTGAATCAGCGACGATCGGTGAAATTTACCGAAGATGCGGAAGTGTGAGCGATTAGGCCGGGTAGGGATAGGGCTAACGAGAGCGAGAGCGCTCGGCTACTCGGGGCAATCTTCGTTGAGGTGGGACGACGAACGGGCGGCCGTGTGTGTCTTTTCCCGCGTACCGAGGGGAACGAGACGGAAGGACGAATTCGTCATCCAGCGTGTTCGGAGGCCTGGATCGTCTACCGCGTTACCGAGCGGGTGAGCTTGTCCGTCCCAGGGACCGTATATTTTTTGTTGTTTTGTATTGAGTCGTTTGCCATTTTTCTGCAAGTATAGTAGATTCGTAAAATTCACGTCGGCGTGCGCGAGAATCGGTTCTTCCGGGAGAGCGCGGGCTTCAAGGCCGCCGCGGAGCTAACGGGTTGGCTTCTCCAAAGGCCGTGACATTCGAGACATGGCCGCAATTCTATTCGTGCCGTTGCGTTCAGATTGTTTAGTAAAGATTCGCGTAAGTCACCCCGGGATCGTGCCCGCGGGGATTGCCGTAGGAATATTGTCGTAAAAGACGGTTCGCCGGCGGTTCGTGAACGCTAAGTTCGATTGTTGATTATTTGTTTAGCTCCGAGTCGTTTATTTGGGCATTTTTGGATTTTGGTTGCGTCTCGAGCCTGCCGTACCGAGGACCGTCCGCCGCGATATTCATTGTGTTTGTGCGTGTGTGAGATAAGCGCGAAGCGAGATCGCGATTGTAAAGAGCGAGAGTATTCCCGAGTTATCGGGGTTTTGTAACGCGTGAGCCGACGAGTTTGTGTCGGCCACGTCCGAATTAGTTTTGCGAGAGGTTTCCGGGCTCGCCCGGTTTCCTCTCAGTCGAGTCCTTTTCTGTTCTTCTAACGAATAATAAATAGTTTATTCCGATAAGATTGTAATTTTATTTGTAGCGAATGTCCGAACGTCCCTAACCAGCCCGCTCTGCCCTCGAGAGAGACAGCAGCCGGTGAGCCGGGCACACCAGCTTTTCTCTCCTCGGCGCGTACGGACGCGCCTGGCGCCCAATTGAAAATAATAAAAGAGGAGAGACGATTTCGTAGGTTCGCGGCCGTTGGGTTTCCGCACCACAAATAAAGCAAAAAACCTTCCTAACCCTCGATAACGCAGTCGACGAAGCGCTTAACATCGAAAAGGAACTCGTCCGCAGACAAACTGTGCATCAGGGACGACAACGCGATAAATCAGAAACTGGGGACAAAAGTCCGGAAAAAGAGGAAATTCGATTCACGCAATTAAGCGAGAACAATGGACTAAAATTCTGCGAAGTCCACCGCGAAAACCCTACGCATTCAACATCGGAATACTATTCCGTGCAAAGATTACGCGAAGATACGAACACGCGCGCTAACAGTCGTATCGTAGCACAATATCGTAGCAACTCACCGGGAAATTTTCGAAACAATTTTCGCGGAAATTTTCAGAACAACTCTCGCGGTAATTATCAAAACAACGCGCCCAACTATTACCGAAACGGTGCACCAGGAAATTTCCACAACAACTCACGCGGAAACTACCAAAACAATTCGCGCGGGAATTACCACAACAATGCGCGAAATAACTACCGAGACAACTCGCGCGAGAATTATCACGGTAACTCACGTAATTATCAAAACAACCCGCGACGAGACGACTCGTGGGACCGTAATTACGATAACGGCCGGGACAATTATCAAAACGATACCCGACGCGACAGTTCGCGAGACGGAAATAATTATCGTGATAACTCGCGTAATCGAGACAGCCGAGACAACTCGCGAGACAAGCAAAACCCGAGCAACGGTCGAAACTCGCGAAAATCCGACCATCAGTCGAGCCTTGATGCAGCGCAAATCGAGCAGATTTTCGAGCGCTTGCTCCAAAAAACAAGAGAACCGCCTCTCGCAACAGCCCAACGAGAGGTCGGACACCGGAGCGCTCGTCAATGACAAAAGATGCGAACAAAGCGCAAACCGAAACCGAACTTGTAAAATATGTAGATATTAATTATGTAAAAAGCGTAGACGGTAGTATAACCATTAGAAAAGCGACTATTAAATTAGGATTGTCGCGCTGACATAGACCACCAACGGTGACCATTGAGTCTCCGAACCGGTCCACCAAACGGGCTTTATTTCTCGCCGATACTGGAGCGGAAATAAACCTGCTGAAACAATCGTTACTCAGCATGCATACGGAAGTAGATCCGACGCTGATATACGAACTCAGCGGGATCACTGATGGTATAACAAAAACTCTCAGTAGATGCTACCTAAAAATAAAAGAGGTCAAGGTCGAGTTCCACTTAGTGGAAGACTTTTTCCCGATTATGCAGGACGCTATACTCGGCGACGTCTTCTTCAGGGGGACCCCAGCCGACATCTTGTATAGCGAAGCTTGCATAACATTCGCAAACCACAGAATTCCGTTCGAGACCTTCGAGCGTGTAACAATACCTGGCAGATCAAAACTCATCGTACCAGTTAGGCTAAAACCAACCGATCTCGACGAAGGATATATCCCGAAGATGAACGTAGGTCATCATCTCTACATGGGAAATGCGCTCGTTAAAAACACCAACGGAATTGCGTATCTTTGCGCGATTAATTCGCATAATGGCGAAATAAATCTGGAAATTCCTACAGTCGAGCTAATCCTGGTAGAGGCTATCTCGGAGAAACCAATCGATAATTTCACACCGAGCAACTCCCACGATTCTCAGCATGAGAACTGTGCGGAAGTACACTCAATACAATTAGACGATCGATCTAGACTCGAAGCCCTTCAGGCACTTTTACAACTAGACCACCTGAACGAAACAGAAAGCGACCACGTGCTTGAATTGATCTCAAAATACCAACACCTATTTTGTCTACCCGGAGATCGGTTAGGTCACACGACACTAACAAAATACGAGATCCATACGACGGATGATAGACCAATCAATACAAAACAATATAGGTTTCCACCGGTACACAAAACGGAGATACAAAATCAGGTCAGCGATATGCTAGACAAGGGAATTATACAACCATCCCTTTCTCCTTATAATTCTCCAGTTTGGGTCGTTCCCAAAAAACCAGACTCGAAAGGTAACAAAAAATGGCGAATCGTCATCGACTTTCGAAAACTCAACGATAAAACCACGCCAAACGCGTACCCACTCCCAAACATCATCGACATATTGGACCAGTTGGGTAACGCCCGCTACTTTTCAACATTCGACCTGGCATCCGGATTTTATCAAATTGAGATGCACCCAGTGGATAGACACAAAACAGCTTTCTCGAATTCGAACGGGCATTATGAGTACCGTCGAATGCCATTCGGACTCCAAAACGCGCCGGCAACCTTCCAAAGATTGATGGACGTCATACTATCCGGACTTCAAGGCACAGACCTTTTCGTTTATCTAGACGATATAGTAATATACGCACAAGACATGACAGAACACGGGAACAAGTTCAAAGCATTAGCGAAACGATTAACTTCAGCGGGACTGACGCTACAGACAGAAAAATGCCACTTCCTGAATAGAGAAGTGACCTATTTGGGGCATATTATATCCTCAGATGGCGTTAGACCAAATAGTCACAATATACGGGCAGTAGAGAACCTCCCGGTACCCAAAGACAAAAAGGGAATTAAGCAGTTCGTCGCACTCGCCGGATATTACCGACGGTTTACCCACGACTTTGCGAAAATCGCTATTCCATTAACTGTTCAGTTAAAAAAGTCAGAGAAATTCGTTTGGACAAACGAATGCCAATCAGCATTCGAGTACCTAAAAGCAAGAATCGTCGAACGACCGGTTCTAAAATATCCGAATTTCGACAAAATTTGCACCCTCACTACAGACACATCAGACTACGCCATAGGCGCAGTACTCAGCCAAAAACACGGCGACTTCGACCATCCAATAGCGTTCTACTCAAGAGCATTGAAGAAAACCGAAATCGCGTATGACGCGATGAAAAAAGAATTACTCGCAATAGTAAATGCGGTAGAGTACTTTAAAACGTACTTTAAAGCGTTTTTCGTACTTGTACGGGAAACGCTTTACGCTCGTTACGGATAACAGAGCGTTAACCTACATAAAAAATAAACCTGATATCCCGCAACAACTCCAACGATGGTAAATCATACTAAACGGGTATGATTATGACATCGTACACAAACCAGGTAAACTTAACGTCGTTGCTGACGCTTTGTCGAGAAATCCCGCGGAAATTATGCCAATCAGGCATTGCGAGGAAAGCTCATCGGAAAACACGGGAATACAGGAATCAAAAAAGCAGAAACTGACTCCCAAAGCATCACCTGAAACCAGAAACCGGTCAACGACTGATATAGGTTCAGGAAATCCGCGCCGAGGAAAAAGCGAAATACATGGGAGGACAGCCCACCTGCACCCGACGAAGCAATAGAACAGGAAACGAAACAATGAAGAGCTGTACTCAAAGGAGAACACCGAACCACAATGGCGGCTCTCCAAACGTCCTGTAGATTCAACGGACGAGGGAGGAAATAGGCAACGACCACGCAAACAAATTAGGAACTGACGCGATACAGGAAAACGATGTAAATATACAGATATAGAAGATAGCGCAACAGAACAAGACAGAAAAGGCCCAACGAGGCAACAAAATGAAACAAGCTCAACGACGCAACAAAAAGGAAAAAGCCCAACGAGGCAACAAAGAGAAAAGAGCCCAACGAGGCCACAAAAAACAAAAAGCTTATCGCAGCAAAATAAAAGTTTCGCCAAAAAGTCAGCCCTGACAGGCAAACCGGCTACTTATACGGTGACAAAAGCGAAACCAATGGAATCAAAAACAAAAACGACAATCAAAAGGCGAAAAATAAGGAGAAAGATATGGAACATGAAACGGAATCCGAGAACGAGAATAGTGGTAAACCATCGATCCAACCAACCTTCAGATCACCACCTTCAAATACCACACGAAAGACAAAGGATTCGGAGAATGACGAAAACAGCGGGAAACGGACAATACCACCGAACTTCCGTTCACCACCCACAACTTTAGAATCTCGGAAAACTACAACATCAAGGAAACCGAAGAAACGTTTGCCCGAACCAGTCAAATTAAATAAATAATACAGTATATAATTAAAATATTGTTATTTTCAATGTTAAATTGTACAAACTTACTTACTGTCTTAATTACTCACTTAATTGTATAAGGCATATTATCTAATATGCAATGTATCTGATACCGATAAATTATTATGCGGCATAAGGAAGTGTTATATAATAATTGTTTACGATTTTGCGGAGATGTAAGGGGGTCGGATCTGGCAAATTTTCCCATATATATATATATATATATATATATATATATATATATACACACATATACTATTACAGTATTGTAGATTACACCTATATATATACCTTGCTACGATTTCAAGATTACAATTTGAGTTGAAGGAAACAATGGTATCCATGCGTTGAAATGGAAAATTACAATTACCTTAGCATTGTGAACGTCGATCGCCTTCTTATACCGGACTTCAACGCCGATTAGACCAATTAGTGCAGGAAGCTGATCGGCCTTTATATGGGCAATTTCATTTATCCCGATCTTGTTCCCTGCGAATTACGCTTATGAGTGTCACAAGGTTCCAACAAAAACGAGGGAAATTGTTGAAAGCAAATTGGTTTCTTTTATTCAAAGAAAACTTTTATTTAAACGAAATAACATTTATTTGATTCTAGTATGCTTTTACTAGAATCAAATAAATGTTATTTGAACAAGAACAAAGACACGAGGTGACGGAAAATTATTTAATTGACGCACTCGCAGCCCATTGAATGTGTATAAACACATTACTATTTCTTATGATCGTATATGCTATATTTATTCGAATATGTTCCGTGTATCGGCGAAGTGCGATAAAAAATTATAAAGTTAATTCCAGGGATAATGACGACCACGTGGTGACACGGTGCCGGTCGTTCCTCACACCTTGCGGAATGTGAATATATTGCGTACAAAAATAATGAAAAATTAGAATGTACTTACGTTCGAAGATCTCCCGATAGCTCTCTAAGCCCGCGTTGCTTAGGAAGACTACCGTTTCGACGTCCATCCTTCTGGCACTATTTCTCGTTCTTCTTCTTCTGTTATTTTCGTTAGCGGATCCGTAGCACCAATGTCCCCTTGTTACTCGTTGTCACAACATTGATGGGAACGTGTCGAGAGCCGATATATCTGATGTAGCTATGACGTAGGCGAGCAGACGGAAACGCACAGCGCGCCTACAGCCTAGTCTGGGAATTAGCGACTTCCATAATGTAAATCTCGCATCTATTTGATTGAAAGAAATGCTTACTTGAATGTTTTATTTTAAATATCGTGAGTAGTCAATATTAAATAAAAATATTTGTGCGCGTACAGCTATAGGTAAATAAAATTATTTAGTTGAATCAAATAACACTCATAAGTGTATGTAAATAAAAATTTGTTTCGAACAAATAAAAAAATATTTCATTTGAATAAATAGAATCTAATAAATTGATTTATTTAAATCTAATAAACCATTTCTCTGGGTGTATTCTCCCATAGTTAAACGAAAATACCTCTCCTCACTTCCTCGATTTCATTGTTTCTGCAAAGCAAACATTCCCTGCCCCGCCCTTAGTAACTTTCCGCAAGGATTAGACTAGAAAATGGGCTATCGTGCGGTCTGACAGTCTTGGAATATAACCTTCATCTCGGTGATGTTGCCTTGTATCTCCCCAACAGCCTTTTCGAACTCCGAATATTTGAAATTTTTTATTTTTGTTGTGGTTCTTACGCTGTGAACGACCCCACTTTGGCGTAGTTCCGCTGCATCTCTCGCGGAGAGCTCCATACCCACGGCGATCTCAAAAGTATGATTTAAGTTCAGTTTTTTTTACTCGAGTAGACGGTTTTGAATTTTTTCGCTACGCAATCCGAACACGAATTGATTTCTTAAGACTGTGTTCAAATAATCCCCAAACTTATAATGGATCGCGAGTTTCTGTAACCCTGTCAAAAAATGTCGAACATATTTACCCTCTTGTTGTCTGCGTTGATGGAACCGAAAATACTCCGTGATCTCCAATGGTGCTGGGCTGTAGTATTGTTGCATCAAGTTGACTACCTCTTCGTATTCTTCCCTGAAGAACAACCGGGAGCGACTTTATCGCACAGGGTGTTGTACGCGTCTGGTCACATGAAATGAAGTAAGTAATGCAGTCGGTGGTCTTCGGCAACGTTGAAGATTGTGAAAGCTCCTTCCAGCCGTTCCACCCATCTGTTCCATTAAAATTTGGAGTTTTCGAATATTTCAATAGTGAACGCATGAACCATGGTGGTAGTGGCGGTCACCGTCGTCGTGGCAACTGCCCTAGTATTTGGTAGCGACATCGTGATATGAGCTTGAATGCTGTACACGTGATTTTGTCCTCACCGCGTTGTGTAATCGTGAACGCGATGAACATCTGGTGTGGGTCGATTTCATCGACTTGATTAGAGTGTGTTAAATCAAAAAGCGTTCCGATCCGTGGCAATGCCTAACAGGACAGAGGCTGTATATATGCTATTCTTCTCCGGATACAAACGTACAGAATCGTTTTTCGCTTCATCTGGCTTCATGAGGATACTTTGTAGTTTTCATGTAGTATGCAGTCGGGACGGGTTCCTGGATAGTTTCTAGGAAACGTGAGTCCGTCGGTTTTCGATATTTCTCATGAAAATCATTGTATTACAAAACTTTTTGACTATTACGCAAGCGTCTCAGGTAATTCTATACGAAAATTGTATTTGAGCGCGAATATTCTATCTGTTCTACATAAATGATTTCAGGCAGTAATGTGCAAAAGGCCTTTGTAGAAATTGCAAATCCAGCCGAGCGATTTGTCAACCGATCGGGTTGGTTAAAAATCGCGTTACACTCAAACTAATGCTAGAAAAATATTATAATTTTTTTACAGTATACAGTATTTAGGCGTTTGTAGGTAGTCAGTGCGATGCATGTATTCATCGGTATTTTTATATTAATCACAAAAATCATTACACCATTAAACTTTTTGACTAGATTATGCAAACCTATCGGGGGATTCTATACGGAAATTGCATTGGACCGTGGATTCCTTCGATATTTAGTTAAAAAATTTCGGACTTAAACTGCGCTAGAGTCTTTTGATATGATGAGGTTGCTCATAAAATAAGTTTCACATTCGGTCAAGTGTTTTTCACCTGTAGTCCAGAGTATAAAAGTTACCAGCCATCCAATCGGATCGACCCGTAACAGAGGTTTCGTGTCTCCATAGTATCTTTGACCGGTACGGTTTACCTGTGCCCAGAGTGGATCGGCCCTAGTGTGGTGCTACGGGTCCACTCAAAAAGTTATAAGAAGAAGAAAACAAAGAAATGACGGGTCATAAAGTCGGCGCCGATCTCTGAACTACATAACTCTCTATCCTCGAAAGCAGCTGAGATTTAGGCAACACAGCTGGTTCAAATCTGCTGGGAACGCATATTCGACGATAAATGGAGCTTTCTATCCAGCCGTGGAAATGAATACGTTATATTGATAGATTGATTTGATTGGTCCATTCTATCAGAAGATGCCAACTGACGGAAGGGACCAATTAAATAAATCCGTAATTTTAACATAATAATTTTTTCGGCAGGACGGAAAGCATAAAAAAGGTGTTTTTATTCGGATTTGTGCAGTTTATTGTTTGTCAATTATAAGTGATAGTATAAAGTATTAACAAAAAAGCGTGCAAAGTGATTTGTACAATTACTTCCTCATGTTTTACCTTTTCGTACATAACTTCCTCTATGATAAATTCCATTGTTCCTTTTTCGCTTCCTCATAGAGGAAGCTATAATTAAAATACAATTCTCACAACAAAAAGTATAGAAAAATCATGTGCAAATTACTTTTCACCTTTTTCGTAACATAGAAAAT
>JAPYZD010007107.1:0-16597 GCA_030522725.1 Ichneumoninae sp. B BG-2022a
AATGATAAAATGATAAAATGATAAAATGATAAAATGATAAAATGATAAAATGATAAAATGATAAAATGATAAAATGATAAAATGATAAAATGATAAAATAGTTGTATTACATGTATCATACGAAGAGCTGCAAAATCTCTTCGCACTTCGCGGGATAATACCCCAAAAATTTCAAAGGAAGCCGCTCGCAAATGCAATCGGAATATTTTATTTAGGTTTCACGGCTCATTGAGAGTGGCGCATCGTGACATCATTGTGTCGCAATGAAATTATTGAAACGACCTGTATGAATATGAACAGTTCTAATGCGAACTGTGTTCTTCCCTCGGATGGACGAAAATATTGTACGCATTTATTAAACGTATGTAAAGTCCGTTCGTTCCGCTTCCGAAATCACACAAAAGAATATAACACTTGTTTATCAGATCATAATTATCCCAACAGATATTTATCCCGTCGCTTATTATGAAGCTTTTTCTATCAGTATACGGCTTCGTTATCCAGGTATTGGAAAAACCGTTATACCACCCGAGGGTGGTGAGCGAGAGCACCGAACACACTTTTCAGCTAGTAGTATAAGCCGAGTCCGAATAGACACGCGATTCATGCCAATATTTACACATCGCGCATATTTCAAAATACCTCTCTCTCTCTCTCGGCAATCTCGTTATTCATGGTTTTTATTTTTAATAAAAAAAATATATCGAAAATCGTAATATCCGAGGAAATATTTTTCACATGAAATATTTATAAAGTCGATATCAATATTGGTGGAGCATCGTTCGTTATTCTCGCTATCCAGTGCCACAAAAAAAATTAAAAAAATAAATTTTAATCGACGAAAAAACGAAAACAACGCAATGAAATTTCTAGGGTGAGTGGGAGACAATTTACGGCGAAGCTTCGTGGCAAAATGTGCTCGGCAGCTGTGCCGAAGTAACCGTGCACTTAGCACTCAGGGCGTATTTGATTGAGCGAGAGGGAGAGAGATAGAGTGAGACAGTGGTTTAAGTGGCAAGAGCTTTGAGCTCACTGAGTGATATTCCAACAGTAGTCCGATGCCGCTAGAATACCACGGACCACAAAAAAGCAAAGATTACTGTGTGTTTGCGCTTTCAACACCGGGTACTTATCACACTTCGTTAGTTTTCTTTGTCTTTTCTTCACACCCAAAGCCTCTCATTTTATTTTCATCTCCGTTCTGGCAAAGTTCACGATTGCCTTAATTTTTTCATATATTTTTTTCACCATTTTTTTTGGACCCAGGTTTGTTCTTCGTGATTCAGGAATGAGAACCGGGCTAGACCGGTGTTTGTCTATTAATAATGCATACGCTCGGTGGTGGCTCGCGAAGATCAAGTGTCGGGCATGCGTGTCCGGGGGTCCAAGAAACGCGACCTTTAAGCGTATGTCTCGTGGCGAGACCCGGTCGAAACATTTCAGCGGGAACTTCGGCAAAGCGGTTAAGGAAAAGCCATTATCCATCGCTAAATCACTTTGCACCGGTTGCGCAGGATGTTGTAACTGCACTCGAGCTTCCGTTCTCTCTCTCTCTCTCCAGAGTATCTGGCGAACGCTTAGCTATAAAGACACGTCGGTTACAACAGAGATTCAGTGAATAGAGGGTAAAGTTGTGGTACGATGAAAATGCTAAGTTGCCACAGCGACGATCATTTTAATCTGCAAACAATTATCCGACGCCCCATCGTCTCTGGGTTCTACGTGGAAGATAGTTTTGATCTATTTCCCGCAATCTGTAATAATCATTTATTTGATGAGTGGTTCGCAATTTAATACGTATTTGATTGAAATAATTGTATTGTAATCAGTTCTTTGAATGACTCGTTTATCGATCGTTGCGAACACAAGGGAATGGAAATGCACCTAGAAAAAAAATTGATTTGACGGCCACTGTTTATTCGGTTTAAGTAAAATATTTATTTGATTCCAATAAATATTTATTTAAATTAAGTAAATAGTTACTTAAATGAAATAAATATTTATTTAAATCAAATAAATATTTTACTTAAACCAAATAAACGGTGGCCAATAAACGGTGGCCGTCAAATAAATTATTTTTCTGGGTGTGGATCCGCTCGCATCGATCTGACAGTTGAACGTACGATACGAGACTTGAAAACGATCGCATTTTGGCAATCTTTACTAAGACCTCGAACCAACCGAACATATCACGAGAACTTATTTGCTCATTAAACAGCGTCCTTCTTTATTTTATAATTATTGGTGTTATATTTATTTGCTCGGCCGTAAAAATATATCTGATCATCGCTTATTTAATTAAAATAAATTTGTCCTCTATCATTATGTATTTAATTCAAATTTGTAACGACCGAGCGAATGAATAGTGCGCGTATTTGGTTTAGGGGCGGATATTATTAATTATAATCATGGCTGAATATCTCGGGCACGAACTGTCACACGACTGTTCGGTCAGACGTTTCTGTCTGGATGTTTTGCATGAAGATCGATGTTGTATCGATCGTCCGTTCGTTCGTCTATTGTCAAAGCTAACTAGTATTGTCTGCCTTAACGAATAGTCAGCTACATATTCGTTACAATATGTACTCGATCATTATTTAATAAATTCAAATGTATATTCATTTGCGCCTGACCCATCAAATAATTTATTTTCCGGGTGTGTTTCACGCCACGAGGGCGCAATATTGAATTAATGAATATCTTATGAATGTTTCCCACGTGTTCGTCTCGGCTAACGAAAGGGTTTCAAAAAACGTTACCTCGATAGCCGGGCAGCACGAGTGGGCAAAAGAAACAAGAGGAATTGTTTCCTCCACGAATTACAAGAAGCAAGGTCGCCGGATCCAGGTGGTTCGCGATAGCCATTAATTATTATACAGCTCCTATAGGTGGCCAGAACTGCCGACGGCAGATCAGACTGAATTATTAACTGCCCCGCAGCTTTACCGAGCTCTACGCGAGTGGGGTGAGCTTGCGGGCTACGTCGGATTGAGAGTAAAAGTCATTTCCGAAATCGTTTCATTCTCTCTTCTACCCGCCGCATTGCTTCCTCTCTCTTTAGTCAGAAAATTACCACCAGCACTGGAGACGCAAAATGAATTTTTTTCTTTATGTTCCTCGAAAAATTAATAAAAATAATCCGTCTCGCCCCACTCTTCCCCGTATACTTAATTCGCGGCCGAAACTGACTATTTTTGGCAACTTTTTATGGAACATTGAGTATTTAAAAAATGTTTATATCAATTAAAGGACAGTGGTCCGTTTTGCCCCGATGGTTCCGTTTTGCCCCGGTGATCCCTCTTTGCCTCGCTCTACAGCCAATTGGAAATTTCTAGGACACGGAAGAATATCTCGTCGAAGCCTCTCGTAGGAGGACAGGCCGACGGGCAGGAAATTTAATTCTCGTTGGACACTTGATACCATTGAGTCTCCCTGTTCAAGCGTGCAGATCCCCTCCCCCCCTCCCTCTCTACCAGCACTAGCGCGGTAGAGACGGAAATATTTTCTATACCCATGTTCTCTCCCCTCGCGAGTACAAGATCAGGCTCGGAGGGTTGCTCGGTGTTTCGGCTCTCGGATTTTACAGAAAATTCACACTGCCGTTGCAAAACCACTACCGCGAACTGCAAAACCGGCAGAATTCAGCGGTACACACACCCACACGTCGTCGGTGATTGAATTCGTGTCGAGAAAGGCATACGGCGAGGACGTTGTTTCCTCGCCGATTCCGCGAGCAAACCGCTCTCCCAGTCTCGCTCTGTCTCGGACAAACGAGTATTGTGCGCTTGACAGGAATTGGTTTAATTTCGGCATTGGACTTCTCTGATATACACCCCGGTACGAGCGCACGAACATTTTGTGTTTGGGGAGAGAGAGACAGCTCGTAGGGATTGACGCCGACGCCCGCGAGAGATCGACGAACGTACAAACGACGAGCCAACAACGCTTTTACTCCGACGTTAACTCACTTTCGCACCGCGCCACACACGTGCACACACTGGGCTTGATTGGATTCTCGGTAGCGATATAAATTCCTGCAGGAGCCGAGGCGAGAATGAAACCCGGGATCCATCTTGCATAATTTTCGCAGCGAGGATTTAATGCGACTAACTAATCCGCATTCGTTCCGCGTGACAATGTCCAGCGCTTCATTAAATTAAAAAGAATGTCCTGGACAGATTTATCGATTCACCGAGAGCGATGGCGTTGCGAAGAAACTACGGTTCCCTTTCAATGTAAAAAATAATTTCGTAAAATCGGAATGCGAAATTTCGTAAAAATAATTTTGTAAGTGACAAACTCGTTTGTCACTCAGGGTAAAAGTGGTGAATATGGCCCACCTAGATTAACACGTAAATCAATGATATATGGACCGGGCCATATTCCCCACTTTTACCCTACTTGAATATACGAACCTGCCCTTTTATTTCCTTTGTCATTGACAATTTTAGTTTGTACTTTTGTTTGTGAAACTAGAAAATTGACAAATAAAAAATTGTGAACATTTGTGGACAATAAGTTGTAAAAAGTACAATCTTTCTTTTACTGTGTCGTCACTTGGATTCGAAATATTCTCGGAGGTTCTCGAAACGGGACCAAACCACGTTTACATCTCGTCGCTATCTTCAAACACACAGACACATACGCACAACATAACATGTACACACAACCACAATCAAATCCGCCCTCGCTCGAGCAACGAGAGTCCTTGACCAGCGGTCAGTGTCGCGAGAATATCAATACTGATCGCACGCGTCGTCTCTTGGGATAATCAGTTAACACCTTGTAAGTCAAATCGTCCGAAACCGTATCGGAAGCGGACTAACGGACGGCGAGTAAGGGTTGCGTTGCTATGGTAGCGCCTAAGAGTGGATCAAATAAAAGGGTTAAATAAAAGTTCCAGCGCATTCTCAGTTCCGTGTAATTTCAAACCATCCCGTTCCCATGACACTCTGCAGAATTGTTGAGTTCTCGTTACAGATTGATTTCCCATCGGATGGGATAGAAAATTGGAATTTCCCTCGGGAAATTCGTCGGTAATTTGTTTTGACTGAATGATTCGAGGATAAGTCGCGCAAGGGATCCAGTTTAGTGGTGGATCATTTTATAATCGTGCCTGGATTAGCCCGCGGCCGTGAGCTGACAGAAACGTAGAGGAATCGTCGCCCGGAGTTGTTTCCCGGACAGCTATGAGCTCACCGAACCCGACGATTCGCGGCGACTCGTCTGACACGGGCGAACAGTGGAGATGGCCTGGGGTTAAAAAACGAGCAGCAGTCCGAGGACGAGAGAATTCGAAAAGGGTTGACGAGCAATGGGCGGTGGAGCGGGTGGAGAGAACGAAAGAGGAGTGAACGCCGCCTGAACCGCACCAGGGACGGGGAGACCGGATGCGGAGTGAAAAGGGGAGCTTAATGAACGGTGCGGGGCGAATTACGGGCAAAAAATCGAGGCCCCTCGCTCCGTGCGCTTTGACTTCATGGACGAATTTCCATCCCCTCATTCCAGCTACGGTGTGCCCTTTTGTACTTTGATTTTTCGGCGTTTCCCGATTTGCCTCATCGAGCGATAAATCCAACCACACGGAACAAATAAATATTGTAACGAATATGGAGATGAGGATTGACGGAAACCCACGATATTACGTAGATGACCGGAATGGCTCGATATGAACAATGACAAACGGACAGATTATCGACTAACCAGATGACAACAGTCTTAATCGGACTTTCAGAGAGAACGCGCGTTTGACAGTTCGTGCTCGACATGTTTAGTTGCTATTGTATTTATTCCACGAGAACGTTGCAATATAGGGTAGAGCGAGGCAAAATGGGGCAACGGGGCAAAACGTAATTTTCCAATAATTTGTGGATGCCCGAATTCGCCCTATCGCATACATCAGGCTTTTCTGCCCAGTTTTGCCACCTTGTCCGATCCAAAAATGATTGGAAAATTTAGTTTTGCCCAAAAACCCCGTCGCCCCATTTTGCCCCGCTCTCTCCTATATGTTTTTTAAAAGAGGTAAGCTTTACGCAACGTGACATGTTGGTTTGATAGCCACGATGATCCAGCAGAGGGTCAACAATTGGATTTATTTTATCACAGCTCTCCTGGGAATGACACACCGGACCGTTGCTGGCCGACGTGGGCGAACACTGGCCATGTGCTTCGCTCCCACTAGGGAATAACGCAACGGACGCAGCTTGTGTGGTTTTTTTCCTCTACTTAATGTCTCTCGCCGATATTTGATCCCGAGTACCCATCCGTAAGAGACTAAGTGGCAATTTGTGACGCCGGCGTGTTACCAAATTAATGAAGATGTTCCAATTACGACGAAGTTGCAAGTGAGATATTAGCGATATCAATCGATGCAAGCGGGTTCTCTGGGCGTCCGCGGTTATCGAGTTACCGCGTCGTCGGACGACGATGTGCCGAGGGGGGAGCGCGGTTATATCAATTATAAATTCGACGGCTCGTTAATCGTGCAACGACGCCCAGAGGCGACCAGCAACTCTCCAGTTTCGAGACTCGCGAGTAAAATTAACTCCCGGCAACCAACAACGAGATCATAATTGAAAGCGTCGTCAAGCTCTTTCTGCCTGTTCCTCGGAGCTGTGCGCGCGGTTGAAGAACACTGCACGAGAGCCAGATCCGCAAGCTCACGTCGGGTACACTCCAAGCTCTTTTCCCTTTACCTCTTTTCGCTTCTTTTCTGGGAATTTTTTTGCTTTTTTGTTCTTCACAAGCCAACGAGGCACAATGCACCTTGCGGAGTCCGAAACGCATACTTTTCTTCCGGTAGAGTGTGTTGCTCCGGCACAAGTGCGGTTCCTCCACAAAAGCATTCGGCACTATGGACGGCAACAGGAACTTTACTGCTTCGCCGTATGTGTCTTATCCCCGACCGCACGCGCGGTCTCGCAACTGGGTTAACCAAAGTGTCTCCCGGCATGTGTGCGTATGTGCGCCATGTATACACATCGAATCAGGTCGACGAATCAACCCCGTGCAATTAACGAGCGCCGCGAGAGACCGCCCTCGAGCTTTCAATAGGAATAATAAATCTTGCCGACTATTAAATCCTGAGTAACAATAGACACCTACCTACACACATGCACACATGGATACGTAAACGCGTCGCTCGGGCCGAAGTGAGCACGAAATCCCCAGCAGATAGAATTCGAGCTGTTAAACCGTCTTCGCGGATACTCACGGGGAGATCGTTTTGTATCTCTATATCCACGGTTTCTACTCACACGAGCATACACACGGCCCATAATGGGATTGTAGAGGTGGTATCGGAAGTCGAATGCGGAACTCTTGTGTGCAAAGGGGCAGCTACAGCGAGTGAGTCGAAGGCCAGAGTTGCAACTTCGAGCTCGGTTAAAGTCACGCCAGTGAACTTGACCCTGTGCTTTTATACAGACACTTGTGCGGAACTCCCGCCCACCCGACATCCTCACCTTCGACGATGTTGCAGCTCGTTGCCAATCGCGAATGTAAATTCAAGGCGGAGAGAATAATTACCGGCCCGTTCGTGACCGGCGGAATGGAAAATCTGTGCACGCGGATTTGACGTGCTTTCCATTATCCGGAATCATTTCGAGGGGGTTCGAGGGGGTTAGGCGGTAAGCAAATGCGGGGTATTTTTTATAATCTATTGTGCAAAGTTTCACGCGTCGATCGACTGTGCGCATGGATGGCGATTTGTGTTAGAGCGTGTTCATAAACCAGAAAAACATTAATAGCAATATGTTGGCAGAAATGTTAATTGTTCTTTGGCAGTCTTCAGGAAGGTAAGCGTTTGTCCGGATCGCAAAAAAAAATATGACGGTTTTTTTCTCCCGGATTTGATGTAAGGCATCAAATGTTCAATGCTCAAATAAAATATTCGATTATTTTTCCTCGAGGGTTTTTCACCGTTTACAACATTTTGTAACTATTAGCTACAATTGTCGAAAACTTTGATTTTTTGACTCTCGGTAGCGACCTCTACAAATGCTTCTATTTCATAGAGATTTCGCAGAATTTTTCTTATACGGTATACTTTGGAAGTGCGGGATCCAAGGAAATCTCGAATTTTTGTCTTTAAATTCAGATGTTCCAAAATTGTTAATATTTAAAATGGCGAGTCGCGACCTCGAAAAATCCATTAATTTCGGGAACCCTTCGCACATCTGGGGTGGTCCCCAGAAAATTAAAAATTTAATTTAAGGACCACCCTACTATTTATTTACGCATAAAACTTTCTATTAACAATTTTATAAAATTTTACGATCATTTGATTACCGCGGAACTTTTCTTCCTCAAATAACGTTTGTAATGCGTACCTTTGTAATGCGTTCTTGACAACTCGAGGAGAATACGATTTTCTCTTCTTTATGCAGAATCAGGTCACTTTCAATCGTCGGGGGGGGGGGGGGGGGGGGGGGGGGGGGGCCTTGCCCCGGCGCGGGGGGGCCTAAAGTTAACTGACGGCCACAGAACAGGGAACATAGTTAGTACAACGTTATCGCCAGGAGGCGAGACTAAACGGGTTGAAACGGTGCCATGTGTGCTGCATCGTTCGTCGAAGCACGGCGCAACTTCCGACTCGCGGAGTGCCCCGGTTGAGCCCAGCCTTTGACAGCTTCGCCGTGGCCAGCCTGTCTATCACATATAACGTTCGATACCTATAGTGTCGATCGCGCAGGCTTTCCCCTCCTGCATAGGTCCAGCACCGGTCGCGTAATTAATTTTCTTATTTTCACTTTGTAACACTCGAAAGACCCGATGTAAAATTGTGTATGAAAATATATATTTTTTTTGTCGGTGACAGGAAAAAAGCACCGTAAGAAAAAGCTTCCTTAAGAAGTAAGAAAAAGTTGAATCACGATTTTTGACTGGAGATTAATCATGACGGCATTATTAATTACATTTGTTCGTTATTATCTTCATAGTATTATTATATTCCATTTTATTTTTTGTTAAGATTTTGTTTTTTATTTTTATTTTTACATTAGTTGATAATTACAGCGAGCTATATTTATTTGTTTTCGATTGTATTTACTTACTCTGCTGTGCGATGTTTTCAGGCAGCTACGAATTAATTCCTCATATTCTATTCTACACCGACGGTTGACCCTATTCTATATATATTTTTTAAATCCAAGCGAAGGGCTTTTGTCAAACAATGAGAAGACATTTTTTGCACGGAAAGTTTGTACACCGAAGCCGAACATACGTACTACAATGAATGCTAAACAGTGCTCGGTGGTACGTGCCGGTTCGCCCTACAGCACCGATGCAGTTTACCAGCGTGAGATGCAGCCACTCCGATGAACAGGCGAAATGAGAATGCATCCCTCGTCCATTCGCCGCGGTGAAATTCGATCACGAGTTAAATGCCCTGTCTCCGAGGCTTTAAGTCGTCGTGTGTGTAAATGCGGCGTAAGCTCCGCGCGGTACATGCACACCGATCGTCGTACAAATTGGCGCCGACCCAATTATTATTCGATCGTCATCGATATATTCGCAATTATTCGACCGGAACAATAGTCGAGATACGTGCTCGGATTCTGAAATTGATTTCTGGACGTCGGTAATGGCCGAGGCGCGATACGCCGTCCGTGTCATTCGGGAACACCCTCGACGCGAAAACCGCTGCCGCGGAGCTTTGGGCCGGAAAAAAGTTCCCGGCTCTCTGCCCCTCGCGTCGGTATAAGAGTTATTAACTTTCCGAATGAACGGGAGGGAGCGAATAATGGAAGGGCGGGACGTCGGTGACGGTTAATGCGATTTCTACCCCTCCATTATCACGCGAGGGTCGGGACAGGGAGACCTTTCCGAGGAATCTTCGAGGGAGAGGTAAGTTTCTCGGTCTCCGGTTGCGGATTCGCTCTCTCGCGTCTTCCGGTCGATTTCCAGGGCGGAATTTTCGAGCTCGGATAGGCAAGGGCGCCGCGAACCGCGGCAACCAAATTCGCAGGGTAGGTCGCAGACCCGGAGGTTTATAGGACCCCCGGGGCGCAACGTCGCCGCGAATGCCATTTCAACCGACCTTACGCTCTCGTGTGTAAACCTTCGATAATTTACAACGGCAATATTGCGACGCTCGCCGGCACCGCCGGCTTAGGAGCAAAAACCCGCGCGGCGAAATAGTGTGAGCCACTGCTGTAGCTCGCTCGGAGACGATGTGAAAGCGATGGTCGAGAGGCATGGCACCAAGATTTTCGGAACGGGGCACGCGGGAGCCTCCGGGCAACCGGATGAGTGGAAGAGGAATTACCAGGTTTGCGGATCGACGGCTCACAGGTACGAGGAAACGACCATCGTGCCGGGATGCCTCGCGGCCGTCAAAGAGATGGATTGAATGCCGGAAATATCTAAACCTCGCAGGATTATGAGAAGACCGAGGAAATGTACGGGAATAGCTGCGAGGGAAGAAATTAATTAGTGAAACACGAGGTCCCTCGTATACGAAAATCGCGAGCGCGCTTTCGCGCCTCGCTATCGTATAATTCTGCACTTAGCGAGATGAGGAATATTCGGCCGCGGAATCCGAGTGAGAAGCGCACGCTTGTATTTACACTGTATGCGTTGTGTATGCACTGTGTAGAACATTAACGGGAGAATTCTCGGAATTAATTGCTAGCTGTATGAGGGATTACATTATCTTTGAATTCCGCGCGGAAGTCATACGAGGGGGGAAGAGGGATTAGACTCTCGGCAGGATTGCATATCGAAACAGGGGATTGTGAAATAGTTTCTTCGGGCAAGGCGACGTAATATTTCTGTGTGCAATATCGGCACTGGAGAAAATCATCGGGGCAAAATGAAGAACATTGTACAGTAGACGACCGCGTAAGTCGCATGCTCTGGAACCAAGGGAATGAGGCACGACCGGATGAGTTGGATTCCTCACTACCTGCCCACTGTCCCTTCCCGTGCAAAAACTTGAAGCAGAGTCGATTTGATGGACAGGCTACAAAATGGAAGACGTATTTCGTCTCCCCGCCATGCAGGTAGACGGACTCCTAGAAAAGACCAATCCAACTTACCCGGTTGAGTTTTGTCCACCTTATAGGATCGGTAAAACTTATCTGGACGCAACATAGTCGGTTTTATACTGTACACCGAATTCCAAGTGGAGATATTACATGAGGATTATATTAAAAGTGAAAGACCAGGTACCACGAGCTATGACAAAGGTTTGAGAGAAGTTAATTGAAAACCTTGTAAAGACTGGGGGTAAAATGAGCTACAAAAGGAAATGAAATGGGCTCTCTATGCACGATGCGCATAAGAGTCACAATGAAGATGTTAATCATTGTTGTGACGGTGAGACTGAGAGATAACCCATTTTGCCCCGAACTACATTTGTTTTCTGGGATACTCGGAACAATTATTACGTATTTAATTTATGCAGTTAATAAACAGTTCGATTCATAAGTCCAGGGTCATCCGGATGACCTGAAATTGTCAGCCTCTCCGATCTGCCCCTCCGTCTTCCCTGTAGGGGAGAGCGGGGCAAAACGGGGCAACGGGGCAAAACGGGGTTTTTGGGCAAAACTAAATTTTCCAATCATTTTTGGACCGAACAAGGTGGCAAAACTGGGCAGAAAAGCCTGATGTATCCGATAGGGTGAACTCAGTCATCCAAAAATTATTGGAAAATGACGTTTTGCCCAAAAACCCCGTTTTGCCCCGTTGTCGCATTTTGCCCCGCTCTCCCCTATATCTTTTTCAACACGGAGTAACACGCCTGTCAGCCTTGTTACACCGTTACTAATGTAAAACCCTTTTTCTCTGCGGTATTAAAAACTTCGAGTACGCTGCTATAGACCCGGAAAATGTTTCTTCTCTTCCTTCCGTTATAGAGCTGGGAAATTTTTCTTCCCTTCTTTCAGTGGTTTCTTTCACTGATGCACGGATTCCATTTTCCACGTTCGTCTGACCACTGCTGATCTTATCCACTAAATGGGCTCTCTCGAATCTTCCTCGGCTGGCTCGTGATTTATCCCCTTGGCTCCCAACGTCCGACCACCCGCTGACTTGTTCTACTGATTCGTGCTTGCTCGCTATCTACCGCACAGACCGCGCTGTGTAACTTTTTATTCCCACCCTCCCCCCCCCCTCCACGGTTCCTGTTGGAGACTGGAACGCTACATTCTCATTCACGGTACTGAATACGCTGACATTCCCGTTGAAGTTTACACAGCACATGAGTTTGCGAAATCCCAACGGTGAAAAGTTTGCATGAGGGAAGTTGTGTGGAACACGTTTCCGGAGGTATGGCAACGTTAGTTCCGGCGCGAGTACTCGAAAGCTCATTCAGCCCGAATAGCCTAGACGACGCGGACTTAATCCCCCCAAAGTTATATAGTACATAACAAATCCTCTCGTCAGCGTGAATCGTAGAATTAATTGCGAAGGATCGGAGTTCTCGACTGCCTCGAAAACAAAAAACTTAAACTTAAACTACTTACACTTAGTCTCCGGTCCCGTAAATCCCGGAAAGTTACACCGAAGAAAGGTAATTAATTCGATACAATGACACGGATAAACGCTGTCAACGGCATGTTTTATTACCTCAACTTCAATCATGATTCCCGCAACTCCTGATGAGATTTAAAAGAACGATGAAACAATTTTTTGGATTATCGTGTCATTGTTTGAAACTTAAGTTGAAATGATAAATAAATAATCTATCTACGTAATAATAAAGTTCATGTCCATTGAAAAGTAAGGACACTCTCATACCCTACCCTGTAAAGGGCGCCTGTGAAAATATTATGAGATTATAACATTGCCATAAGTAAGTAAAGTCGAACAATTTTCGGCGTACCGCGCCATTGTTTCAAACCTAATTTGAATTAATAAATTCGAAACTTAAGGATACTCTCGGAACCTTACTCTGCAAAGGGTGTCTGTGAAAATATTTTAAGATTGCCATAACCCACTTATAGTTAAGTAAAGTTCAATGAATAAATTAGAAACTTGAGGATACTCTCGCACCGTACTCTGCAAAGGGTCTCTGAAAATATTGAGTTTACCATAACTCGCTGAGAAATAAGTAAAGTTCAATTAATAAAATTGCAAATGTAACCACACTCTCCCACTGTACACTGCGAAAGACGTTTGTGAAAATATTATGAGATTGCCATAAGCCGCGTATAAATAAGTAAAGTTGAAATTAAAAAATATGCCCTTCACACTACTCACCCAGCCGTTTTATTTTTTTTTGTGCAGCACAGCCACCAAGCAATTTCTGGAAATGTAATGTACCTGCACGCATGTGGTTTTCATGTTTCAGAGTACAAAAGAAGAGAAGGGAGAATAAAAAATAAAGCAAAGACGAGAGCGCAGATAGAAATGTCGGTCGAGGTCAGAGCCGGCCGGCCTACGGTACCAACGATTCCGCAGTCGAAGAGGCCGACAATCTTCATATATCCAACGGGTAAGTACACTCGAACCACACGTCGACGAAATTTTTTTTTCTAATTTTTTTTTACTATTTCAAATATCAAAAAAATATAAGTTGTGACGAGAATACAAAAGGGGGTAGTGTTCGAGCCATTGTGCCTCGTTCGAAAGTGAGCACTGTATACGAAGGGTAGAAAAAAATAATAATTAAGGTAAGAGAGATCGTTACCTTGGGAAGTTTGGGGCTCAGTGGTACACGTCGAGGCACTCGCGAACTTCGAGAGGAATTCCCCCGCGACTGAAAGGGCGAAAGGGTCGAGGAGCGAGTAAGAGAGACTTTCCCCGGAAGGGTAAAATAATGAGAGGGCCGGAAACTAGAGAGAGAGAGTTGGGGTGTGCTTTGCCGTGGTTCTTCGACGGCTCGATAGTCGGGCCGAGTTTGTCGAGAGCACAACGGTACACGTCGCCCGAGTCACCGCCGGCGAGAGAGTTGCCGCAACGAGAATAGGGGTAGAATGGGGCAAAAAACGCGATCGAAAGTCTCGTGTCGAAGAGGATGGAGGATCGAGAGAGATTTTAATCTTTGCTCCTTTTGAAGTAACGACGATCTCCGGGCGGCACATATCGACGGCTGAGAATCGAAAGGGCGGCCGAGAATCAAAGAGGCGCGAATAATCCGGCATGGACGATGCGCCCTTTCGATTCTCGGTACCCGATTTAGCCGCATTGCATGCACATTAACTCGGCGCACATAGACTCCTCGCGCTCCGCATCAGAAAAATAGGAGAGAAAAGAAAATAATAATAAAGAAAACAAGTGTACGAGTGGATAGGTGAGTTGGGGATTTTTGAAGTGGGCTCTCGCGAGGGGAGAGTCTAGTTAGAGGCTTCAGAAATCCCGAATAGTCGACCACTTAGGCTCACTCCGGCAAATTGCTGAAGAGCTAACGGAGACGACGACTGCGGGCTGAACTGGAAGCCGTGCGGGAAAATGAGGGAGAAATAGAGTTGGGAAGCCACCGAGAGCTCCCTCGAAATATGGCTAAGGCGTGCTCTCTGCAGATGAGAAATAATATAATTAGCTCCTGCTGGAGTCTTCCGGTATCCGGGGGATCGTAGTTCGCATTTCCTAGTCACGAAATTTGATACTCTCCGCTTCCCAAATCGATTCACTGCTTGGGGAAACTTGTTCGTTCGTAAATGTAGCAAAATCCGCTGACTAGCTTAAGGGGCGAATCCATTAATTTCAAGTAAAGATGAAAACAGACGTGTTAAATTTTTTTGTTTCGGAGATAAACAATGGGATCCAAAATCCCTCGCTATCGACTGTTCGCAACGGCGTCCCAATCACGTGGAAAAATCGCTGAGTTTGAATATAAAAAAAAATTCCATAATAATTCTGCACATTTTTATACCTCTAAACAAAAAATTCTAAATCCTCCAATAATTTTTGATATTCCGATGCTCTATACATTTTTTTATTACCGAGCATAAAATATAAATAAAGCTCAGAATTAAAAAAAAAAAAATTGAATTTACGATCCGTTCTTGGGTTCGGCGAGAAAAACCCACAGAGTAGTAAAGAAAACAAAAAACTTTCAACTTTGTTCTTTGAAAAGGTGAGAATGGTGTCTACGAAAAAGGGCAACGGTATAGAGAGAGGTCGGAAAGTTGGATCTATTGAGAGTTCGAAACTTTGTCGTGGGAGATTCGGTTGCGGAAGTCGAAGCTCAAAAAGTGAGAAGCATCGAAATCTCCTCTCGGCGAATTCCTCTATCTTCATTGTTCTCAATTTCGTATGGAATTTCAACCCTTCCGGCAGCCTGTATATAAACCCAGAACACAGTTTTCATAAAGAGCTCGAAGCGCAACGGTATAGATATTGCGATACGCAAGGTCCATAATATAATCCTGAACCCAAGAGATACGTTAGCGGGGAGAGAGAGAGTTCACATAAAGACACAAAGGTCGACGGTACAAAAACGTCGGTGCGATAGTTTCGCGGATGCAAGCCGGGTATGCACTGCGAGTGCCGTTCGAGCCTGGTTGGAGCAGCGTAGTTAGCCCTCAGCGGCGAGCTAATTAGCCGCCGTTTGTTACTGAAACTTGCCATTCTCTCCCCGTTGGCCAGAATCACCGGGAGCAACCACCACGTAATTTGCAATCTCGGGCTCCATTCAACCGTGGTACAATGACGGTTAAATTGGCGTTGCTACGACGACGACGGCGGGGATATACGAAGGCATAAACTGTGCAAAAGACTGGGTATTAACCGGCTTTTCGATGCGGCGAGAGAAAAACCAGCGGCAGAAGCCGTTCGCGCACTTTGGCACTGTGCCAATGGTACCGTCTGGGTTTTCTCTATTTTTCACAAACTCGGGCTTTTCAACTTTCAATACAGCCTGTCGCGTCTGTGTCGAGATCGGTAGCGTTGCACTTTGAAAAGGCGCGCAGTTAGGGTATGAAAAATAAAAATTAATCTATATACATTATCGCAACTCGAAAACGAATAGTTTCCCGATCCGAAGAAGACTCACTCGGTGATACTATTTTCGTAACGATATTATCATTCGATTGTACTGGCTAGGGAGAGTTCGGCGTTACAAAGACACAAAGTTCGGCGTTAGAAAAACGTCGGTGCGATAGTTTCGCGGATGCAAGCTGGATACGCATTGCGAGTACCATTCGAATCTGGTTGGAGCAGCGTAGTTAGTTCTCAGCGGCGAGCTAATTAGCTGCCGTTTGTCGCTGAAACTTGCCGGTAGCTGCTAAACTACTGCTGGAACCATTAATAAATGAAAAACGCAACGAATGGATAAATTGTAAGAGGTAGACTCCATGTTGCTAAGAGAATCAATTAATCTGGCTTTTTCCACTTTCGTTAGACTTTTCTCATCGAACATATGTACAATATAACGAACAGGTATATTCTTTCAATCGTTCAATTGAACCATTAAACGATCGAGCTATCGAAAGATCTAACCATTGAACGATCTAACCATTGAACGATCTAACCATTGAACGATCTAACCATTGAACGATCTAACCATTGAACGATCTAACCATTCAACGATCTAACCTTTGAACGATCTAATCATTGAACGATCTAACCATTGAACGATCTAACCATTGAACGATCTAACCATTGAACGATCTAACCATTGAACGATCTAACCATTGAACGATCTAACCAT
>JAPYZD010007111.1:1447-12398 GCA_030522725.1 Ichneumoninae sp. B BG-2022a
TTCTTCGATTCTTCGATTCTTCGATTCTTCGATTCTTCGATTCTTCGATTCTTCGATTCTTCGATTCTTCGATTCTTCGATTCTTCGATTCTTCGATTCATGATAGTTTCCTAATGAAAGCAGATCTCATCTCTATGAAAAAAAAAATCACGTCCTTACCCTAGGGTAAAAGTGGCGAATATGGCCCGGTCCCTATATCATTGATTTACGTGTTAATCGAGGTGGGCCATATTCACCACTTTACCCTATATCGCGCCTACCCCGCGGGGTGTTCCACGAGCAAGCGGACGATTCCGTGAGCGCCAAGAGGTTCGTCCACCTCAGAGAGCGTAGGATAGACCGGACGAGGGGCAACATTATATAGCGTGGAAGAGCGGACGTATCGAAGAGCTTGGACTCGGATTTTCATCCCGAGGGCGCACATGCACGCCGATCGGGTGCTCTTGCCCAGCCGGCCTGGGCACGACCCGAGAGCATCGAGCATTACACATACACACACACACACACACACACACACATGTATACAAATATATACATGCAGCTCAAGTTTTCTTACCGCAGCCTCATCTATCCATACCGGTGCGGCTCAGCTCTAGCGGGGCGCGTATTATGCATACCTGTACATACAGTGTATCCAGTATAATACCCTCGCGTGGTGCGGATCCTCTATTTACGTGGCGTCCTCCTCTCGCGGCCCGCGTGTATATCGTGCGCAGAAAGATCGCGGCATCGTTCGCGCCCGTGATGGACCCGCGCGGATGCTGCGCTCGCTCCCTCCCGACCGCACGCATCTCTCCCACTCTCTCTCTCCCGCGAACGCGCGAATATATATTGCCGTGCATTATAGACCGCATCGTAGGATACAGTTGCGCGGATGTACTTTGTGTGCATATATGCCCCGACCGAAGGGGCACGCGCGTCGAGCGGGCAACAACGAGCGCGCACGCTCTCTCTAATACCCATTTCATCGACATGTGTTGCCCCCCCCCCCCCCTCCAATGCCCCGCCGTACGTGTGTAAACCATATCGATGCATCCATATGCAAAGCGCGACCGCGTGTGTGCCCGCGGTGTACGTGCACGCGGACACCGCGACACCCGGACGAAGAGCGAGAGGACACCGAGAGAAAGATAGGCGCCGTATATCGGCATCGTAATATAGAGACTCCCCGTTTTGTATCCCCGTCTCCCTCGTTTCCCACTTTGCAAGCGTACCCAGATAAACGTTATATTCCGCCCTCTTCCCCCTTCGGAGCCGCCGCGACTGGACAAGCCCGTCACAGCTATTTCGCCTCTCTCACTCCCGGTCACTTCTTCCCCGGTTAGACCGATATTACCACACTGCTTCTCTCTCCCTCCCTCCCTCTCTCTCTCCCTCCATCCCTCTCTCTCTCCCTTCCTCCCTCTCTCTCTCTCTCTCGGCGGGTTTACTCCCCCTCCATTTCCACCGTACTCCGAGTTGGAGAGAGAAGCAGTCGTTTCTCCCCCCCTCTCTCTCTCTCTCTACCCCCCTCCTCTCCTCCTCACCCCGGTAAAACTCTGTCACACCGTGCAGCTTTAGCTCCTTCGCTCCCAAGCGATACCTCAATTAGTAGCCTCTCTCTCTCTGCTATCTCCCTCCTTCTTCCCGATTATTTTACTTCCCTCTCCCTCTCTCTCTCTCGTTCGGTTTCCGACCTCGCACTTGCTACAAACTGCCCCCTCCTCCTCCTCTCTCCCCATTCCCCGACGTTTCTCTCGTTTCCTATCTCCCTTTTCCTCTCGCTCGCCTCTCCTGCCCTCTCCGTTCCGTCCCCCGTGTCCTTCTCTCTTTCGCGTCTCCGTCGGTCACTCTTTTCGAAACCTCTCTCTCCCTCCCTCTCCCCCTCCCCCTCCCTCCGGCCGTCTCTCCGTCCGTCTTTGACGCTCACCGTGACTCTGTCGCACGCTCCGAAGCCTCTCTCGGGACTCTCCAACCTCCTCCTCCTCCTCCTCCTCCTCTGCACTCCTCCTTCTTTTTCCTCCACCTCGTCCACCACCTCCTCATCCTTTCCACTCTTCGGGGGCATAGTAGTAGTCACAACGGAACTCAGTGCAGCCGCGGCGAGCAGCTGACGCGGGTAAACCTGCGGTTATAACGTGGTGCAGGAAAGTGGCGGACGCCGCGCGACCAGAGAGAACGATTTTACGGACACTCGTGGATTATCGTCGCGATACGATTACATTTTTTTAAAAATTTTTTGCACTCGATGACACCCCTCGCGCACATGTTACACGCCGAGGATCGACGCTCGAGATAAAGGAGAGGCTTCGGAAAAATTCTCAACGACCGACGAGGCGACTCTTGTTGACGAAAAATTTTTAGACGGAAGAGAGCGGAGTCTTCCCGTTCGCGACCTCGTGGTGCTCCGCGACCGTGTGTCCTCCTCGTGCTGACGTGCTGCCACGGATATATAATAACGTGCCGATAATAAACAAGACGGGTCTTTTCGGTTGCGGAAGAGGAGAACAAAAAAAGAGGAAACTTTGTTTTGGAACGAGCGGCCGTGGACGGCGTTTTTTTTTCGGAGCGGTCGATTCTTTCTTCTCGTCGGGCTCGGCAGAGAGTTGCCGGATCTTACCGATCTCTCGATCGATACGGTGTCAACGTCGTCGCTGCCTGCGATCCGCCGGCCTCAGGTGTCTTATCGTCGCCGTGACAGCGAGGCGTCTGGGGTGCATCGGGTGTGGTGTCCGTGCACGGGTACTCATCGGGATTTTCTCCGCCCCCCCCCCCCCCCCCCCCCCCCCCCCCCCACACCCCCCCTCGACAGTGTCACGGTGCACCATCGGCTCGTGACACAAAGCACAGCGAGATAGACTCGGAACGCACACCGGAGGCCCGCACGACTTCGTAATGCGCGCTCCAGCGATCGCGACGATCGAAGACGAACACACGAGGAAGGGAGGAGAATAGAGGAGTTTATAACGATAACGATATCACAGATTTTTCCACTGGTGAGTGCGAAGGCGGCATCCGAACGGAGACGTCATTTGTTCGATGGGTCTTCCTTCATATTAATATTTAGCGAGTTCGTATGAATTAGTTGTTTAATTCAATTATCGTTATTATCGTTGTTTATTTAACTCGTTTGGTCGTTCGATTAAAATAGATATTTATTTTTAGCGAATAAATTTATTTATTTTTAGCGAATAAATTTATTTATTTTTATCGGATAAATTTATTTCTTTTTATTGGGTAAATTTATTTCTTTTAATCGAATAAAATTATTTCACGGGTAAGCGGGGTCCAATGAATGTTTTCTGGATATGCGGTTCGATATAGTCGATATTACAGTGCCACGGTCGGTCATCTGTGGGATCGAATTGGACGTGGCCCTGTCGAGCGACACAGCCGGACAGTTACGTTTAATGTATAACAGAGAGAGAGGGATGGAATTATTAGAATAAGAGACGCGGTTGATCCGTAGTCTCGTGAAAGCGAGAGGGAACGACGATAACGGAGGAAGGAGCGCGAGAAGCATACCGGAGTCATAGATATGTAGGATTGGGAAACGTAGAGAAAGTTTAATCACGGGAGAGACAGAGAGAGAGAAAGAGAGAGAGAGAGCGCGAGAGAGAGAGAGAGAGGTTTATAATGAGAGTGCGGGATGGAACGGTACACCGAGAGATTCTTCATCGTTTAATGCCACAATTGACAGAAGTTTGTGCGAAGCTACAGATGTCGCTGCTCCGGGAGGGAAACTTCTCCTCCTCCGCCTCCTCATTCTCCTCTTATTAATTCCTCACTCGTTTATCGCCACTCTCGCTCATTATGGTCCATCCGACACTGGCCGCGTGCGCGTTGCACACTCTGCATAATTTACTGTGCGCATTACTGAATGCAGCGAGAGAGCCTGGGAGCTTGCAAATTGATCGCGCATTCGGACCTACGCCGTTCACCAGATCTATCGAATTAATGTCACGAGTTAAAAAAAAAAAAATAAAAAAATGGAAAATGAAAGGAAGACAAGATCGTTTCGATGTGCTTTCGATCCACCGGGCGCCAAGTAAAAAGTTTGATCGTTATCGCGTGCAATGAAAAAAAATATCAATGACTCTTGTCATCGATCAACCACAAGCGAGTTTCACCTGTAAAATTCGCTTGCGCGCTACCAAAGAACAAGAATTGCCAAAGAACGGGATTGAAACGATAACATGTCACCTTTTGACAGTCTTGCCGTCATTCTTTCAATATCATATGGAATTTTAAGAATCGAAAGTGGAATTGAAATAAAAACAAAATTTCCTTGCCAAAGAACAAAAATTGTATTTTCAATCCTACTTAAATTCTTTCAATTCTTCCATACGGGATTGAAACCTTAACATGTCACCTTCACAGTCTTGCCGTCGTTCTTTCAATATCATATGGAATTGTAAGAATCGAAAGTGGAATTGAAATAAAAACAAAATTTCCTTGCCAAAGAACAAAAATTGTAATTTCAATCCTACTTTCAATTCTTTCAATTCTTCCATACAGGATTGAAACCTTAACATGTCACCTTGACAGTCTTGCCGTCGTTCTTTCAATATCATATAGAATTGTAAGAATCGAGAGTAGAATTGAATTAAAAAGAAAATTTCCTTGCCAGCCTGCAAGCCAATTTTTTTTTTCAGTGTAACAACGAAATAAAAAAACAGGTTGTTTCCTTGGGAAGAGAGGTTCGGCATAAAAATGTCCAACCTCATGGGACCTTGTCCAACCTTAAATGTCCAATAACAGATGTCACGCGCCCATGGAAACAATTTCCGGAAGAGGGAATATGATGGATCTCTAAGATCTCCATTGAAATAAA
The DNA here is from genome assembly GCA_030522725.1 of Ichneumoninae sp. B BG-2022a. Lineage (NCBI taxonomy): Eukaryota > Metazoa > Arthropoda > Insecta > Hymenoptera > Ichneumonidae > Ichneumoninae sp. B BG-2022a. The sequence continues at coordinate 6,261 of JAPYZD010007111.1, forward strand.
AATTTTAATGAAGAAGATCTTGGAGATCCATCACATTCCCCCTTCCGGGAATTTCTTTTTATGTACCCGTGACGTCTATTACCGCCCTGGCCGATAGATCTACCGTAGACCAAACACTTTTCTCATCCGCGCGGATTCCGGCGCCGGTAAATCCACGACGCGTCCCGAGACTCGCGATTAACTGGTGCGGTACTTATATAGATCCGCGACTCACTGAGCTCCGTCGCCACTTGTCACAGTCGGCTTCCGCGGAGCTCGAAAGATTTAGGGTCATGATTCAGCTGGGAGCGGAAAAAAAGAAGGGCGGAGAACCGAGCGAGACGTCGCCCGTACGAAGCTTTTGCTTCCGGCCGTGGACGCTAGGACGGAACTCTGTCCAGCGGCGTTCGCGGCCCACGCCGCTCTGTGCCCCGTGGTCATCCTCGGGGCATCGAAAGAGGCTGCGGCTCGGAAAATAGTTCGTAACTTCGTGGAAACTCGCGAGGCTCCGTCTTCCGTCGTACCCGAGCAGAGCGAACTCCTCTCTCGATCCGCTGACGCTGCGGCCGCTCAATCTTTCGACGCCTGGACGCTCTTCGCTCGTGAGAAACGAAACCCGAGAGCTTCTGATCGAGGAAGAGCGGGGCAAATTGGGGCGACGGGGCAAAACGGGGGTGTTTGGGAAAAACGTCATTATCCAATAATTGTTGGATGCCCGAATTCGCCCTATCGGATACATCAGACTTTTCTGCCCAGTTTTGCCAATTTGTCCGATCCAAAAATGATTGGAAAATTTAGTTTTGCCCAAAAACCCCGTTTTGCCCCGTTGCCCCATTTTGCCCCGTTCTTCCCTATATCTCGGCTCACGACGAAACTCCCGATTCACCGTCGGCGTCGTCCCGGTCGCGCTCGTACTTTTCCCAACACCGTCAACGTCGCGGATCTTTTAATCTCACATGCTGGATGGTCTTCAATCACTCCAGGTCACGCGATAACGTTGACAATGTTTTTATTTTGTATTTTTTTTCTTTCGTACGGATCGAATCGCTGACGAGAAAAAAATGCAGAAAAGTGTGCATTACAAGTTTCAAATTGTAATTCGAACGGTTTTCTCGGAGCTTTTTCTTTCGCCGCTTGACCCAGGTCTAGGATAGATAGATAACATTTATTGTGTATCGGGAACTGAGGTGTCCGAGGCACATCACCCAACTAACAATTACATGTACAAGCGCATACCGAAGAAAAAATTCGCTTGCGGGCTGCCAGACATTTGAAAAAAAATTCAATTCTACTTTCAATTCTTACAATTCTGTTAAGGTTACATGCTATTGTTTCAAACCCGTATGGAATTATAAGAATTGAAAGTAGAATTGAAACAAATATTTTTTTCTTTGGCAGACCGAGACTGAATTTTACTGGAGTCATTGATATTTTTTTCGATGTAAGAATAACTGCAAATAAACCGAATGAATACTAAAAGTAAAGTTGGAACATCCTATACGGTTAAAAAAAGGTTTCTATATTTAATGAACATTTCTTGCCCACAGTCCTGTTTATTGGAAACTTTACAATATCATATTGCATACAACTATATTGTGTAGAAACTAGAAATTTTAATTAGAAAAAGTAATGGTAGGCATTTGTGGACAAGAAATATTTGTTAAATGTACAAACTTTTATTACCCCGTATGCGTGCCGTGAACGCAGCTTTGAAAAGAAGATTCATCTCCCTCGAGCGCAGCCAATGTTGCAAAAATCTTCGAGCACGCTGCTACGACTGTTCACAATCGCCGCAGGTCACACGATAACGTTGGCAGTTTTTCTCCTTTGATCACAATATTTTCATCCCCGTGCACGACAAATCAGCGAAGTGTACAATACATCGCGTAAAAATTATCGCGGAATGATACGCGGTAAGATTTACATAATCAGTACCGATCGTACGATTTTGGAATATCTTCCGCACTTATAAAAATATATATAAATATATATTTTTACACGTATAGTATAGTATACGTACGTATGTACGTATATTATACGTTTCATACGTATATAATACATACGTATGTATGTATATTATACTTTTTATACGTATATTTCTATACGTCGCAAATACGATTCTTTTTCTCAGAGAAAAAGAATGGTATTTCCTACTATAACGAATAGTTCCCAGGGGGACGTCTATATGAATAGTTTGTGATAGTATATACTCAATTGATTAAACTATAGTCATAGTTACAACTATAATTTTTGGTCATTGTCGTAACTGTAAAATGTAGACGTCCCCCCTGGGAACTATTAACTATTTAAGTTTTTCTCAGTGTATATACATATATATATATATAAAGATCAAGAGACAGTTTAGCTCGTAAAACGGAGATGAGAATCAGAGATCCGACTTCCTCCGTCACTGTCAACTGGACCGATCAAACAATACTCCTATCGGTCCCGAGAATGACATCAAGACGAAAGGAATCTCTTTCGACGTTCCGTTTCTTGTGGGGTCTTCGAGTTCTCGAAGAGGACACGACACCTAATAGAATATTCTATGGGGCTCGAAAAATTTTTGTCCGGAGCTGTCGCGCGTGCACTCTCTCCGCCGGAGCACGCGATAGCTCGAGGGCCCCGTCGGGGAAGAGCGGCGTGACAGTGGGCCCTTATTTATGGGGGGCGCCCCGGGACAGCTGCTCGGATTCGTGCGGAACACGTGCGTTCGTCGATGCCTCACGCGCGCGCGTCTTCCCTCGGACCCTCTTTCCGTCGCGAACGTCCGTCAAAATCTATTATTCCTCTTCTTGCGCGACTCCGACTTGCACCGCGTACGCGCATGCGTTCTCCTCGTCTTGGCAACGCTTGCGACCTCCGTATCGCCAAAGTCTCCCGGTGGTCCGCGAGCTCCGAATAATCCTCGAGGTACGGCGTGTCCGCCGGTGGTCCGTCTTACGAGGCATCGCTCGAACTCCGACCCTGCGACGGTGCGCATCATATTTAGGACACGTTCTCGATACCAGACGTTGTTTCCGGTGGATCCGAATTTGCCAAAACGGTATCTTGCACGGAGAAAAATAGTTCCGTTTCTCTAACAAAATGTAGATCGTTCATAATTTATTGTTGTGGCAGCAAAAATATTTGGCTGCTGCAGCAAAATATTTGTTGCCGGAGCAAAATATTTGCTGCCACAACAAATTATTTTGTTGTTCCTATGTTAACCGTCTAAATCTGTTATGGTAACAAAATTCTTGTTGTCCCAACATTTTTTTTTTCTCCGTGTGTAAAAAAATTGGCATTTTGGAGCAAAATCGAAACGAGAGAATGTGCGCAGAATCCCGAATAGACATTCCTGAGCGTTCCATCAGACCCCGATGCACAGTAAAAAAAAATCGTAAAATCGGTATACGAAGTTTGGTAAAAATCACTTTGTTAAATAAGTGACAAACTCGCGTCTTCAGATTTGAATGTACAAACCTGTTCTTCGATTTCCGGTCTCGTTAAGGATTTTAGTTTGTACTTTTGTTTGCAAAACTAAAGCCGGATGGAGCGATCGAAAAATTAACAACAAAAGAATTGTGGACGTTTGTGTACAATAAGTTGTTACAAAATACAAACTTTTTTTACAATACAAAAATACAAACTTTTTTTACTGTGTCAGACCTGGGCAAGGTCTGATGTAACGCTGCCATACTCGGCTAAAAATCAATATATTTTCAGTTTAACTGAAGTACAGTTTAGACTAGAGCAAGTACATCAGGGCCTTGACAGGGCCTGGACAACGCTCTGTTTCGGTTTTAAATCGAAGTACGGAATATTTTCGTTATCGCAATAAAGTGCGTGTGAATTACCCGAGCGATAATCTCGTGAAACGCCAGTAAAACGCGTCGCGGGACACTTAAGGCGACGGATTATCCTCTGCGTCGACCCTGCAACGGCGCATGTAATATTTGTGCATGTCTTCGATACGAGACGTTTGTTCCGGCGGATCTGACTTTGCCGAAACGGTACTTTGTAAAAAAAAATTACCATTTTGGAGTAAAATCGAAACGAGAGGATCCGGAGCAGAAATTTTCGAGCGTTACATCGTACCTTGACAGGGCCCAGTCAAGGCCTCATGTAACGCTACCGTACTTTGCTTAAAATTAACATATTTCCAGTTTAACTGGAGTAAAGTTTAATCTGGAGGAAGGAAATCAGGCTTTGACAGTGCACCCATAAAAAAAATTTATTTGACGGCCACCGTTTAGTAAGATTAAGTAAAATATTTTTTTGATTTAAATACATATTTATTTAAATTACGTAAATAATTACTTAAATGAAATCAATATTGATTTAAATGAAATGAATATTTTACTTAATCTTAATAAACGGTGGCCGTCAAATAAATTGTTTTCTGGATGTGCGCGGACAACGCGTCGTTCTAGCTTTAAATCGAAGTACGGAACAGCGAAGTCTGAACGAAAAATTTTCGTCATCGCAACAAAGTGCGTGTAAACTGTGCGAGGGATAATCTCGTGAAACTCCAGTAAAACGCGTCGCGGGACACTTAACGCGAGGGATTATTAAACGACCAATTTCAACGATTGGCCTCGTCCCTCGTCAGCGCGAACGGACCGACCGACCGACCGACCTTCTTCGGTGATATTGTATCGCCGTCGGATGAATGACTCTCGCGTGCCCTCTCGCATTAGCTTGCATTAGGAAAAAAAGAAGAAAAAATTCTCAGTACAGTAGTTAACGGTTGGGACCTCAGTAACGACAGTTTAATGGACACCATAAATTGTAATGGCTCACTTAACCGAACCCCAATAAAACTCGATATTATATACATACATATATATATTATATGACGGGGGATGTTCGAAAAAGGTGCACGGAGAGATACAGCATTAAGTCGGTGTGACCAAGAAGAGCGCCGGTATATTGCTCACGGCGGACGAAGGACGATGCAAAAGGTTGATAATAAAATTTATCGTTTGTTTGAGGCATTAAATATGCCTCGTGGATTCCCCGTTAACGAGAAATACCATTGGTTTTGGTTGGTGTGTATATACACACACACACACACACACAAATATATATATATACACACACATATACACACATGTATATATGTATATGTATATGTAAATATATATGTATATGTATATATATATGTATATGTATATGTAAATATATATGTATATGTATATATATATGTATATGTATATGTAAATATATATGTATATATAAAATATAATGTTCTTTTGCAATGCGGCATAGAGCGACGAGTGTCCAGCTGAATAGATCAGTGTAACAGAGTACCCGGACCGAAGCTGCGAAGGTCCGTACCGCGGAGCTCGCCGTCTCGTTAACGTTGACGCGCGAGAATCCATCTACCGTGATGGTTACTGGAAACTGTTGTTCCTCCACTGGCTCCCTGTTGATTCTCCAGTTTTATTAATAGAGTATACATAACAATAATACCCAGGCGCATGTACGCGCGTCGCGTTGTACATGGCGGACGCGGCGATGCACATAGTTCGAGCGTCACACACAACCTACGAGGAGCGAACTATAACGTGCGATATCGCGGTGGCGCGCGGATATGACATAGTTATAACCGGCACCGCTGGTTCGCATTCCCATGTCCGTGTCCTACGTCGGTGGCGACTGCGAGGCGTTATCGTGATATAACAGAATAGGTATGGAGCCGGAGCATCGCGACGATTTATCGAGTCGAGTGCGCACGCGCGCGAGAACGCGCGAGGAATGTGCGGCCTTCGATCCCTTTTGTGATCCCGGCGGTGCGGAGACGATGCTCCGGATAGATTTTCGCAGTTGTTCCGAGCAAGTTCCCATGTGCGAATATCTGTACGGTTCCGGAGTTATAAAAACGGCCCGGAACTGGGACAGGACCGATTGCCACGTCTCGTTTGCCAGTTCTCGGACAGTATTGGCAAACAACATTATCAGTAATGGGCCTATGCAGCTTGCCAGTACGGGGCCAGGTCCGGAGCTACTAATGTGGCCCAGAACTGGGACAGTTACAGTTGATGAGTCTTAATTGCCGGCTCTGTCCCCGTACGAATGAGAAACTTCACCAAGAATGGGCCAACCTTGATTGCCAGTACTGGACAAAGTCCCGAGCCGGCAATACGGCCCAATACCAGAACAGCCCTTGTTGCC
>JAPYZD010007112.1:0-11724 GCA_030522725.1 Ichneumoninae sp. B BG-2022a
ATGGAAGATGCTGATAAGATTGTTCGTCCATAATAATGATCCCAAAATGTTATTCGTTTCCATTATGTTAAAATTTGTTTAAAATCGTAATTTTCAAGTGTTAGATAAAATTCGGAAAAAATTCATACATATTCAGAAAAATTAACAAATCATTTTCGTAATAAAAAAATTTTGGTTGCCTGGTGATTTGTTGCACAATTTTTTTTTTTCGGTAATTTGTTATGAATATTCTGAAATTATTATTATGCACAAACAATCTTTTCAGCACCTTTTATATGCTAGAATTTTTTCAGAGTTTTTTCTCATCGAGAAGTGTTTGTAATCTTTGTCTTTTTTGTCTCGAACGTCAGTCATTGTGCTGGTACTACCTTAATACAATAAATTATTGTATTTTAATTGAATGACGAGAAACGGCAAATTTGTGCGCGACTCACTTTGACCTTGGAGAGCTGCAGCTCGTTGAATACACGTCTCAGATAGCCAACCTCCTTGTTGAACTCGTTCCATATCTTGCTCTGCGTGTGTTTCAAATTCATGGCGAGTTTGTGCTCGAGCCTTACGATCTTCTTGCTCTGCATACCCCGAGCTATGAAGGTCATTATCATGACTATGTAGCCGAGACCGAACGATATCCACGCGATAAGGAAACTCTTGTAGAGGATGAACAAGACACCGCTGCCTTTCGTGTTGTCCTGGCCTGTGGTGTTAATTCACGAGTGAGACGTTTATTAATTGTCATTTGACACGAGATCGCCAATAAGCGATCGATCAAGCGTGACTAATTGACTGCCCATTCGTATTACGGAAATAACTTCTGTTGTACACTGTTTACAGAACGAAGACGAGATCAAAAAATTCAATTATTAATTCATCGCTACAGTTTTGTTTTCCTTTTTTTCTATTAACGCGCACCTCGTCACGTCACAATGCGCTCTGGTATAATGATCGAGCGCTCAAAGGGTCGCCGTACCTTTTCTGATTATTATGATCGAATCGATAATGCGGACATGATTCATTTTGCTCCGCAAACATTTCTTGAAAAAAATAATAATAAATATATAAAAATTGGTCGCGTGACTTATTGATTGACCATTGATATAAAGGGTTATTAACTTCTGCTCCACACTGTCTGCAGAACGCCTGTGCAGTGGACAAAAAAATTGATTTGTTATTAATTCATGGCTACAGTTTTCCGTACTTTTTTTTTTTAAATGCATCTCGTCACGTTACAGTACACCCGTGTAACGAGCCAGTGCTCAAAGGACCACTCATCCTTATTATATGATCCAATCTATAATCCCGACATTATTCATTTTGCTCGTCGAATATTTCTTGAAAAAAGTTATAATAAAAATGAAAAAATTGCTCGCGTGACTTATTGATTGTCCATTGATATAACGGGTTATTAACTTCTGTTCTACACTGTTTACAGAACGAAACATTGAAAATTGTTCAATTAATTAATTTAATTAATTAGTCGGTACAATTTTCCGTACTTTTTTTTTCTATTAAGATGCGTCTCGTCGCGTTACAGTGCGCCCGTGTAACGGTCCAGCGCTCAAAGGGCCGCCGATCCTTATCTGATTACTATGATTTAATCGACATAATAATCAGATAAGCATTCATTCATTTTGCTCGACGAATATTTCTTGAAAAAAAATAATAATAAAATTGTTCGCGTTCCACTTACCTCACGCAATCGCCTGGCAAACGAGAGCATGTACGATCGAACGGAAACACATATATATATATATATTCAGTACATGAACATATCTAAAGATAAATTGTTGTTTCGCGGGAATTAATCGACTCGATATCACCTGGAATCGGCGAGGAATTACATATTCTTTAATCGCACGGGGAAAAAAACATTTTTGTACCGACACGTTGAGCAACACTTGTTTTCTCCAAACAGATTAAAGTTGGTGACGGAGATTCTATCTTTATATATTGCTCTCGATTTCACGCTTTATCTATTGGTCGATTGTTAATTGGCAATGATCTTTCTTTTTTTCGTTAATAAATTTTGTACGGAATTTTTCTTGTTGATATATTTTCTTATTTCGACGTTCATCGTCAACGATCGGTCGCTCAAGGTTTTATATTATAGATTTTCACCGATAGCACCAATATTGGTTTTTTTCTTAAATTAATTTTTTAAATATATTTCAAATATAATTAATATTTTCAATATATTTTCTCTTACCCGCAACATAGTCGCCGAATCCGATCGTGGTGAGCGTGACGAATGCGTAATACACAGCCTCGTCGTAGCTCCATCCCTCGTAGTGCGAGAATAAAAAGGCCGGAAAGAAAATGAACATAACGAATCCCGGTGTGAGGTACATGAATATCTGAGCGGCCAGTCCGGCCTTTCTCGTCTCCAGAGGCGTGAGCTTCTTCGAGTACTCGCTGTGGCTGTTCTTGTACGATTTGTACTTCTGATGAGCCCGAACGAATACCAGACTGAAAAATTCCCCGAGCTGCGTCAGAAGGATTCCGTTCATCGGTATACCGACGACACCGTAGAATATCATCAGTACACGGCTCAGCATGTTCGTCGGGGCGAGATTTCCGTATCCTGTTTTAAAATTCGTCCAAATTAAATTCCAAAAAAATATGCGATCATGGAGGTCAAAGGGAAGATATATTGCAAATTTGACCTCTATTTTTTCAAACTTTAATCTTTCATTATAAAAATTTTTTTTTATGCATGTTCGTCGGGCGGGTTTTCCGTATCCTGTTTAAAATTCGTCCAAATTAAATTCCAAAAAAATATGCGATCATGGAGATCAAAGGGAAGATATATTGCAAATTTGACCTCTATTTTTTCAAACTTTAATCTTTCATTATAAAATTCTTTTTTATGCATGTTCGTCGGGCGGGATTTCCGTATCCTGTTTAAAATGCGTCCAAATTGAATTCCAAAAAAATATCCGATCGGGAAAGTCAAAGATATATATAAAGATATAGATAAAGATAAAGATATAGATAAAGGGAAAATAGAGGCAAATTTGGCCTCTATTTTCCAAACTTTGGACTTTCATTACAAAATTGGAACTCAAAGGGATATAACTTCCCTTTGAGTTGCAAATACGACCTCAACTTTTCAAACTTTGAACATTCGTTATTAATTTGTTTTTTTTAAGGGCTTTAATTTGTTTCATATCTGACCATTAGCCAGCAGCGTGATACATCTTGACGTCGTGCTTTCTCGGTAATAACTCGCACGGGATAATCTAATCTATCCCTCACTGCGACGTTATTACACAATTGCAGGTATCTCTGCCCAGTAGCAGCAGCAGTAGCAAAGTGCTTTTTATACATATAGCACAGAAGGTACATAAATGTTTAAGAGGTAAATAACACGTAAATAATATCTCTGTATTTCCCGCAATATCGCTGAGTGGTGCACTCGAGAAATCGGACACTTGCCTATAGTGCTGACTACCGTGTAGGCGAAATAGAAGCTGTTGTAAAAATCCCATTTCAGTGGATCGGTCTCGTTCTCGGTGTAATTGTATACCGACTTGCCGCAATAGCGGGTCAGTCTTTCCAGAATCTCGTCCTGTTCTCGAACCTCTTTTGACATGTAGTGATGGTGAAGGAGAGCTGAAAAACAAACAAAAAAGTCATTCACAATTAAACCACACGTCAACTTGCGAGCCTAAGCGAAAAAAATTATTCTCTCCTGAGGAGAACGATGGATATGCGAGGCAATCAAGTTGCGATAAATAAAACGCGCCGGCGTTCTAATTGCATGCTGGATGCCCTCGCGTGTCGAAATTCAAGCTATATTTGGGCCAAAGGTCGGGGACAATAAAACTCGCAAAAAAAAATGATATATTATATATTTTTATGTTAATACCTTATCTCTCCATAATATAAAACGATTTCACGGCCAGCGCCGCTGCCATGTTCAAGAATCGGCAAGGCCGGGGTAAAATGAAACGTACTGGCTGGGGTCAAATGAAACAGGGCTGGAAAATTATGAGTTTCTTCATGGGGGCTGGCTGATGTGTTACTCGAATTTCGTTTATCAATTAGTTTATGGAAAATTCCATGTCCCTTGGAGCCCCCGAACGTGGGCTTGATGAATCTAAGTCCCTATTCTGAGCAAGATTTGGAGACACTCGAAGGGAGGGGGCGAAGCGCGCGACCCCAGTAAAAGCCCCAATATTGATATTTATTTAGTAGTAGTAGTAGTGGATTTATTGACAATGTTCCAGATGGAACAGTTTTTGGTACATAGCATTTACATAGTGTAATTTGTCATGAGAGTGCAAATATATTGCCAATTGGCTATCGACCTAAGTCCTTCAGCCATCTGATATTTATTTATTTATTTATTGGTAGACGAAAAACGGATCCCTTTTACATTTTAATAACCTGATGAATCTTCGTTGTCTTGAAATAAAAAAAGGAACAAGGGCATCAATATTTTACACTTCGTGCGTTAAGAAAATAGCCAGATAGAAAAGTGCCATGAAAAGTAGCGATATTGGCGCGATATTTACTACATGTGCGGCGCATGTCGCAATTATTGCGCCAACTCCTACTTTTCGTGCCGTTTGTCTGTCAGGGTAATTATTGTTCGAAGTAGTAAACAAACGGTAAACCGGTTCCAAAAAAACCGGTTCACTAGCAGATTACTCGGAGCCAAGAATTTGGTTTACATTGTTATAACAATAATAATGATAATATTATTATCATTATTATATTAATATATTTGTATATTAATTTATATATATATTTTGGAAAATTGTTCGTTGGGTATTGCATCGTTACGCTGATTCCCTAAGGGTTACTCCGTCACTTTTATCTTTCGTCCTTCCTTATCCGTTGTCGCCAGTTCGATTCTTGGGTCCAGGGCTTCGATTCGCCCCGTCAGGTGTCAGCAGTCTTGGACATATATTCACGGTGTTTATATATATATACATATTACAGGCATAGTAGTAATCCGTACGTCCTATGGCGGACGTCCTCGTCCGTTGGTATATTGTTGTTTGTCCCAATTATGAGAAATACCTAACTTTCGGCCTGGATCTGGTTTTTCGTCGGAATGGCGTCAAACCGTCGTATCTACCAGTGAATTTTTTTCTAGAAATAAAATGCTTTCTAAAAATCTCAATCAACGCCGTTATAAAAAAGTTGAACGACAAAGGCTCGCGTGTGTCGGGAATCTTCGGGGCATCGAGGATATCTCCGCCTTGGTTATTACACACGCGAGCTCCCTCGACCACCGCCGATTAGCCCGGCTCTCCGATCAATCCGTACCGTTGATACTGCGCCAACATGGATCTTCCCTGAATAGACTCGGGAGAGCTCTCGGTGCTCTTTAAACGGGGCTATCTTTGAACCAATTGCTTCCAATTATCTTATCAGCTGATATTTGCCGGTTACACGTACACGCCGTCGGAGTTTTCTATCGGTCGCGATGGACGAGCAGGATAACGCGCGGGCCGAGGCGCTCGACCTTATGTCCGGTTCGGACAAACGCAGAGCCGTGAAAAAAAAAAATTGCGATAGAACGCGTGTCCGCGCTTCTCCAGTCGAGCGTCGATGGCGTGAAATACCGGGATGAAAAAAAATGCACGGCTCGTCCGACCCGCATAGTTCACGCGGCGCTCGCTCGGATGATTCACTGGTCCGGAGATCTGTCGCACAGAACCCAACGCGCATGCGCAGAACACGCGATCGGCGCCCGTTTCCTTGAATTCGCAGTCGCCTCGACAAACGAGCGCGAATTGTCAAATCGATCAGCGGTAATCGCTACGTATATCGACGAACCTATTGTCACATGTAGTTCGGACGATATTCGAAGTTACGAAACGCCCGATTGCATCGCGCCGAAGACCGCGGGAGAAGCGCGAGACATTGCTAACCCTCGTCTCTGACCGCGGACAAAGCTCGCAGCCTTCCAGCCGCTGCGACGCCGGGGCACGGCTTCGCATACAAAAATACTCGGAACTACGCGAATCTTTCTATTGTGCTGCACCGAACGTTCCGATATTGTTGAACTTGAATAAAATACAATAAAATCTTTTGGCATTTGAAATATAATGGAAATGATAATGATGCATACAGCAGGACGGATTTTTTTTTCTTAAAGCTATATCGATAGAAAAATAATATTAAAAATATGAGTAAATGAAAATTATAAAATAAAATAAAATCTTTTAGCATTTGAAATATAATGGAAACAAGCCATGACGAATATGACGAAATGACGAATGATATATTTTTTATCTTAAGGTAGTCCGTACGTCATGTTTGACGTTGCCTAAGTTTGAGAGAGGAATAAGAGAGAATTACAAACGCTTCTCAATCGGACAAAAATCTGAAAAAAATCAAGCCTATGGAAGGTGCTGAGAAGATTGTTTGCGCATAATAATAATTTCAAAATGTTATCATCGTATTACTGAAATAAAAAAGTATGCGACAAATTATCCGACAATCTAATTTTTTTCCCATGAAAATGATTTGCTACTTTTTTTGAATACGTATGAATTTTTCAGTAGTTTAAAAATAGGGTTTTCTTTATGTTAAACGTAGACATAAAATTCTGAAAAAAATCATACGTATTCAGAAAAATTGACAGATCATTTTCGTAACAATAAAAATAGATTGCCGAGTAATTTGTCACACAATTTTTATTTTTCAGTAATTTGGTAACATTTTGGAATTGTAATTATGCAAAAACGATATTTTAAGCACGCTCGACACGTCGGATATTTTTCAATTTTTTATTCCATCGACAAGTGTTTGTGATCTCTCTCATTCCTCTCTCGAACTTAGGTGGCGTCAGAAACGACGCAGGGATTGCCTTAAAAGCTATTTCGATAGAAAAAAATAATAAAAAAAAGTGAGATAAGACTAAAATTTAGAGGCTTATTACAAGCACACGTGTGAGCTGTCAAGCGTCTGTCGCTGCAACTGGAGCGACGATAATCGATGAATCACGATAGGCTGTCCGGGAGAGTGTAACTTCGCCACTATGTTGCGAAGTGATCGACGACCGTCGGTCGGATCGCCCGAAGCGGAAGAATCGAATGTCGCGCACGTTCGTTTTTCAAAGGAGGCAGCGGCGGCGCGGCGTTTGTCACGAGGACGTAGTATTTTAGAGCGCGTGTAGTACGTTTCAATAATGCGTGACGTACGGCCCGCGCGGAATGAAAACCCGCAGGGTCGTTCGTTTGTGCGCGAGCCTCGTGGCCGAGAGCACTAATCGTCGATCAATGAGGAATACGTCGAAGACGATGCACATTGCACTACTCAATGTTGCACATCTCTTTGTTTTCTTTTTTAGCACTCGCAAAACAGGAACGCAGAAAATGCTTAAAGAGAGCTTACCGTTGATCTCGATGCGCTCTTCTCTGGCCTCGGCGACCTTGTCGATCTCCAGTCGGCTCTCTATGTGATAGAAGATTGATGCGCCGAGCAGAAGGTAGGTCAGGAACAGCATCAGCAGGACCATCCATTGCTTCTTCGACATTTTTATTTATTTGTTATTTATATTGTTGATTGATTGAAGTATTGATTTTTTAAAAAATATATTTATTTATTTATTTATTTATTATCGATCGATCGGTTTCTTGATTTTTTAAAAAATATATTTATTTATTTATTTATCGAAGTTTTATGGTGAATGAGGTCGACCGGCCGACGATCGGCGAATTCCTCGGACCGACGAGGACGTTGTGCGTGTCGTGTGAGATTAAAATCCTCCGGCTGTAACGCACTCGGCACCCAGGGGGATGATAACTTTTCGTCACGAAATCATCGTGCCCGTCGCTGCGGCTCCGTCTTCGGTTTGTCGAGGCGTCGTGCCGATTTCACCGGCGACCCTGTGGAGTCTCCGTCGCGCGTGTACCTTCGATCGCGGACGCACTCGAGTATCTATCTGTCCGTCTATCGCAACCGGTGGGGACTGTCGTCGACTCGCACGCCGGTCACACACGCCTGGAGAACGCAACGCGCCCGAGCGGCCGGGGCTCCTCGATGTGATTTAGCCTAAGTGCGAGCTCGTCGGCTCGTGGAACTCGAACTATGCCGCGGCCCCCGCTTTTAAAGCCGACTTCTGCCGACCGTTATCCCCTACAGACTCTGAGGCCCCTCTGTTCTTTCCTTCTATTTTTTTTTTTTTTTTTTTTTTTTTTTTTTTTTTTTTTTTTTTTTTTTTTTTTTGTTCTTATAATTATTCTCTTATCGAACCACCGGTATTATCTTTTCTGGCGAGCGAAGAAGAACTCCGCAATCGATGAGCTCCCGATATCTTCGACGCGTATCTGGCAAATAGCAATTTTATATGCCGTACCCCCGAGCTCCGGGATCGCCACCGGGACCCCAGTGGTCTCTTATCCTACGCACCGATCGGTCGGCCTCCTCTTTGGGATTAAGAGAGCCACTCGAGAAAAGCGATTATAAAGTCTCGTCGCCGTCCAGTCCGACGATGGATCTCTCTCTCTCTCTCTCTCTCTCTCTCTCTCTCTCACCACTCTCCTCTTTACTCCCCTTCTCTGGCGAAAAACATCTGACTTTATCGCTCATACCCCCGATATCACGCGCTGCTACTAATTATTCGACCAATTTATTATTATTATTATTATTATTATTATTATTATTATTATTATTATTATTATTATTATTATTATTGTTGTTGTTGTTGTTGTTGTTGTTGTTATTATTGGCACCGAATGAGACTTTCGAAACTTAAAAAAAGTTCTAAGATATGAATAGGGAGGGGAATTGCAATAAAAAATTTAATTAAACTGAATTAAATAATAAAGAAAAAAGAACTCAAGCAAGTCTCATGTGGACGGTTATTAACTTTTATAAATCGTAAACCAAAGAGTTTGAAATTTTTAAAAATTGTAAACTTAAGTGTTTTTAACTTTTGCTTTTTTAACATCTATAACTCGTTACTCTGGAGGTCTGATATTTAGGATTTGTTATATACTTCATTCTGATTGTAAAGGGGAAATCCGTCAGGTAAATTACATTTTTAAATATATTAAAATTATTATTTTTGGACGAGATAATCGGATTTGGGACACAGCCGCAAAAATGTACTTTTTTGGTATGATAAACATTTTTCGGAGCCATAGTTTTTGGGAAGATATATCTCTCGAAAGAAGTGGTAGAGACGACAAGTGTGTTTTTATTCGCGGCCGTGTCAAAGGGTTGCGCAGCGGAATGGGAATAAATTATATTCGAGGCACGGATGCGCGACAACATTTGTTGGGTACGGTGAGGCCCGTCGTCGTCCGGGATCGACCCTGAAAGAGTGGCTGAGGATGAACGAGCGTGAGTCGTCGACCCTGAAATATTCGTGAATTCACTGATTCCAGGTATAAAAAAAATCTGCGTCAACGCGGGACGATAAGGAAACGAGCTGGGTGCGGTTTTTCCTTCGCGATTTATCATCCGTCTCACGTTCGTCGTTGGCTGAAATACACAAACGATCTATAGATCGTGCGATATTGCCAGAGACGCGTCACGAGGAAATGGCTGGGACTGACGGATAGACCGCATTGTGGCGCAAGCCGGATTGTAAAACAAGCCGGTAATGCAAGAATTGGATTAATATTAATGAGAACACACGACGATTATTGTGACGATTATGTCAACAATCTGCTATGAAAGCGAACCAGAATCACTCAATCGCTCGAGAAAAATTGACGCATCATTAAACAAAGTAATAAAAAAAAATATTATAAATGGATAATCTGGGACAAAACATTTATATCAAAATTTCTCTTTATATTTTGTTTTTTATATAAAAATGATAATAAGAAAATTGTTGTAAATGGAAAATCAGTAATCCATATGAAATTAATTTTTATTTATATATGTGTCGATTGACTTTCTGGCGGATTCGTTGATTTATTTAGGTTTTACGACTGATTCGACAGTTTAGGGTAAAACAATCAGAAATTCGTGTAAATTCCAATTAGAAATTGGGTGTTAAACGAAGTAATTAAAAAATGTATTATAAATATAAAATCAGTAATCCATGAGAAGAAATGATATTTTTTAAAATTATGTAGATCGATCAAGGAACTTTCTGATAGATTCGTAGATTCATCTAGATTGTACGAGTCATTCAATCTTTTGAGGTAAACCGTCAGGACTTCCTGTCGATCACATTAGAAATTCTATAAAAACATGCGCGTCACAGAATTAATCTGATACTTTGTTTCTTCCGTAAAATTCGACAAGGAAATAAAATACACCGAATTCGAGCATCACGTCCGCTGTGACAGTGCGCACAACGCGAGCCCACGAAGAAGATAACATCGTGACGAAGATATCGTCCGAAATAGAACGGAAGCAAAAGGAGGAAAAAAAGATTCTCGATACGATTGTTCTCCGGTCTCATTGTCGATAGACGAATTGTGTTTTTTTTCGTCACAAGACAACCTCTTCGTCGACTTCCTCGTGACGAGGAGAACACATTGAATGCAACGACATTGAAAATTTTTTAACGAACAGCTTAAGGTCGCTCAACGTGCGCCGCGCCGACGCTCCACCGTCGCAGCCTCGTGACTCCGATAAAGAGAGCTCCCTTCGACAATGGATAACAAATAAACATTTTTTTTTCTTTTTTTTCTCCCATTATTTCTTCCCGGCTTCGAAACTACCTCGAATGCGAAAACATCCACCTCGAACTCTCCCCGACCCGTCTCGCGCTCACATCAATGTTACCGTTCTACGCTAGAAGCCACCGATGTGTTTGCGCAAGCTGCGTACATTAAACGTCGCGCTGCAACCGCCTGTGTCTCGCATTATTTACGACGCGCCCCAAGTGCACGAGGCACGTAAAAAATATCGTTCCTATGTTAATTTGCAATTACGCATCGCCTATCGAAAATTACTCACTTCCGGACATTGTGTCAATTTAAAAAAAAAAGAAGAAAAGAAATACGAAGAAAAAAATTTCCCATAATTCCCGGCTGATGCATAGCCGATCGGCAAAGACTCGAAGCAAACGGAATGTCGACACGAAGTCCGAGCACGCGTGGTTGGACAGACGTGTGGACAAACAGGATCATCGGGATCTCGTTCGCACCTTATTTTTGCGCTTCGAGATCGTTATGCTGATTGCTCCGGCTCACACGGGACGGGTTGAGGGTAAACCCCGGAATTATTTACACGTTTCAGCTACATGCCGATAGCTCGGTAATCGGCCTATTTTCGTCTCGATACTTCTCGCGTCTGTCGCACGAAGTTTAGTTTAAGGAGGTTGGAGCGAGTGGTGTTCATTTTGCCTAAATTCGAGAAATTCGGGCAAGAATTGCAAACACTTCCCAATGTTATAAAAATCCGAAAAAATTCATACGTATTATAGGCACTAAAAAGATTCATTTTGCATGATAATAATTCTAAAATGTTATTAACAAATTGTTGAAAAAAAAATTGTTCATCAAAATATGTGGTAACTCAACTTTTTTTAAATACAAATGATTCGTTCATTTTTCGAAATACGTATGAATTTTTTCAGATTTTTATCTTTATTTTGATTTTTCTTGGTTTTTACATTGAAAAATGTACAAAAGTCAAAATAAAGATAAAAATCTGAAAAAATTCATACGTATTCCGAAAAGTGAACGAATCATTTTCATTAAAAAAAGTTGAGTTACCGCATATTTTGATGAACAATTTTTTTTCAACAATTTGTTAATAACATTTTGAAATTATTATTATGTAAAATTAGTCTTTTCA
>JAPYZD010007114.1:0-10689 GCA_030522725.1 Ichneumoninae sp. B BG-2022a
ATTTTGCAATTATTATTATGCAAAATTAATCTTCTCAGTACCTTTAGTATACATGACTTTTTTCAGATTTTTACACCATCAAGAAGTACTTGCAATTTTTTCTTATTGTTGTCGAACTTATGCGAAGTCAGCGCGCAGTGAGACTCCCTCCTTAAGCGGGTTGAATTCTGCTCGACGGCTGTTGCCGGCGCCGCGTCGAGTTTGCTCCCGGTAAATCTTGAATCCGTTGTGACGCATACACGCTTAACAATCGAATTGTCTTTGCAGCGTACGCTATAAACTAATCTCTCGTTCTCCGCAACTCTCGGAGTTTACGACACGTCGAGTGTTGCATCTGCCGTCCTGTCGTAAACTCGGCGACGGAGCGAGAGACCCGGAGGGCCGACTTCGTCCCGAACCGAGAGCACGACGTCGCCCTGAGCAACGCTCAGAGAGCCTATTTGCCCTAAGAGTTCCCGAGTATATTTCGGTGCATTGCACTCTGCGCGACCGTCACGTTCCGAGAAATTTTCAGTCACATAAACGCTTCCCGCGAATTTATTCCGGAGAGGGTGACATATCTGGGTTTGTCCCGTGGGTTCATTCGTCTCGGGGTAACAAATTTGAAACTCGAAACTCGAGTTTCGAACTTTATTAGAACTGTGGTTAAGATCTTTGAGATTTTTTAAATACCCGAAATGTAACAAAAATAGTTTTTATACCAAACTTATTTGTACAGGAATAAAAAACCAACTGATCAGCATATCCCGTACGAAACAGTTTAAGCAGCTCGTCTCGATAAAATGTCATTGCACCCAGAAAAATAATTTATTTGACGCCCACCATTTATTTGGTTCAAGTACCTATTTACTTAATTTAAATAAATGTTTGTTTAAATCAAATAAAAAAATGCACTTAAACCAAATAAACGGTAGCCTTCAAACAAATTTTTTTTTTCTGGGTGTGAGCTTAAGATGCGTTGGGAATAATAATAATAATAATAATAATAATAATAATAATAATAATAATAATAATAATAATAGTAATAGTAATAATAATAATAATTGGAAAAAGAGCAACGGTGTTCAATCTGTATCTAAACTGTATCGGAATGTGTCATTTATCTGACGACCATGCATAAAATTAATTCCACATTTGCTTTTCAATTGAGTTACGGTTTACGAGCAATTCCTTGAACACTGAATTCATTCATGTCCGATTGCCTCTGCGATCACTTCCAATCAGGACGCCCCGAGCTCGTTTTTTTTCCTGTATCGCTAAGTAATTCGCTTCGATGATAGTGATTGTGCAGTAATTCCATCACTGTCTATACAATAATTTACGACGTGGCCATTCATAATTCATAACGGCTGCGACAACAGTCTACGTCTATCGAACGTTTCCCAAGCAGGCCTTGATATTAAAAAATTTATTGGATGCCGCCGATGGCGATTTGCAGGCTGAGATAACTGACGGCACTTGAGACAGAACGGGCAAGACACATCATATTGCCCGGCTTCGAAAAATCGTGTAAAACAAATTCTCGACGGTAAGTAAAAAAAAAAAGGCAAAATGAAAAATTGCTTGTTTCATTATTTTTTTCTGAGCACGTGCACCGAGCATACGGAGGGAAAAAGGTGCGTATCACGATGATGAAATTGGAGTCTCCGAGCCGAGGGCTGGAACTCTCGTTTTCAGTGAAATCACGTGCCGAAGTTAGAAACGAGAATAAAAAAAAGCTCTGCGGGGAGCTTGCCGAGCTGAAAGCCGGATGATCCGAAATAGAATCCATCGAAGCGTCAGGAGAGCGACTTCGGTCTGGAGTGTTTGCGATGTAACAACGTCTCTTGCAGCGAGACGGAAAGGAGGCAGTCATCGCTATGGAACTAGACGTCATTAGCAAGAGCAAACATTCGGTTTCATGGTTGAAACTCGGAGTCGGATCCTATATAGAAGAACGAGAACGTCCCCCCCCCCCCCCCGACAGGAAGTTCGCACCGACTCCTTAAATGTTAACGAGATCGGGCAAATGAACGTTCAACGAGTTTGTCTTTCCAACTTTGAGGAGCACCGGCTCGGAGATTCAAAGTAGCCGACTGAGAACAAAGTTTCAATTAATAATTGCGTCGGAGAGCGATAGTTCGAGACCCGTGAAAGCCCCGTGCCGGGGGAGGACTTTCGATTGTTCGGGGGAAACTTTTACCTGAAATCGACACCACGTTCCGGCTATCTTGGAACGATTTAAAGTTTTACATCGACCGATTCCGCGACGATAAGGTAATTTTCGCACGGTGACCGAGTCGCACGTACGGCGAAATCTGTCGTGGGAGAACTTAACGGAAAAATCTATTTTCGAAACTTGGCACCGCCTTTGGCAGTCGGACGATGCACTTTTTACCTACCGCGCTACCTGGACGTGGTGCACTGCTCGAGAAACTATTCTCATTCGAACTTGATTCAGTGACATTGCGCAAAAGTTTAAGGAAAGTTGGACGATTGCGAACGGACGAAAAAGAGACGTATTTTTTTATTTCGTTTCATGTCTGATCCATTCGAAAAACATTCATTTTACGTATTTACGCTTTTTTTTTTGTGTGAGCGACAATTTTTTCAAATTTAAGTTCATTCAAATTTGAATTAAATTTTAAAACTGGACGAGATAAAAACAAATCGAATTCCCATGGAACCGATACGTGTCTCGATATCCACGAATTTGTTGCTCTAGTGTAAAGTTTCAAAAATAACCGAAACCACTCAGCGTGTTGGCCCTCCCAAGAATTTCGGGGTATCCACCGGGCGACGAGAGCTCTTCGCTGAAAGCATAATGCTTCGCGAACGATGCTTTGATATCAACGCGTAACAGAATATTTCGTCGAGTCACCGATGAGGTCGATAGTTATTAATAAAAATACAATCACAGAAGTTACGCTCGATTAATATTATTTTTCTTCGTAACTATGACGTCAAATATATTTCGTAGAAATTTTACACTACACAAACTAACTGTGGTACGGGTATACAAAAATCATTTCCTCGTTGGTCGTGTACGCCCTTCTGCACCGTGACTTGTCCCTTTAAATTTCGGGTTGTTAATAAAAAAAAAAACAAAAAAACAAAAGTTCCGCCAGATTAATAATATTATTTTTCTGCGTGGCTGTGACGTCACATATGTTTCGTTAAATTTTACACTAAGAATACAAAAATAATTTCCTCGTTGGTTGTCTACGCTCTTCTGCACCGTGACATGTCCCTTTAAAATTCGGGTTATTAATAAAAATAAAAAAATACGAAAGTTACCCCAGATTACTAATATTATTTTTCCTGGTGGCTATGACGTCACATATGTTTCGTTAAATTTTACACTAAGCAAACTAACTATATCTGTATATATAAATAATGTCCTCGTTGGTTGTGTTCGCTCTTCTGCGCCGTGAATTGTGCCTTTAAATTTTCAGGGGAGAGCGTGTCTTCGTGGACAGATGTCGGATGACTCAGAGAAACGTATTTTCATATAGATCTAGGGTTTCTCGAGGCAATCTCGAAGCTTCCGGCTGTCCCACTTATTTTCCTCTCGATGTTTCTTTTTTGTTTCTTTTAATTCTTTTTCCACTCTTCCGGTTTGTTTGCCATCCTCTTCGGCGCGTTTCCATCAACTCTTCCGGGACTCCCCCGGCAGCCATGTGTATAATTTCATCGCGATGTCACGAGACGAGGCCAAGTGTTTTGACGGGTTGCAGAACCCGCTGACAGACCCCTCGAGATCCGCGTACTTAACATCGGGACCTCCTTAAGGGGACTCTAAATACCAAGTCTCTGACCTCAAAAATTCAAGCGCGCTACAGGAAATCGAATAAAATGTTAACAACAGTTATAATTTTATAGAAAAATAGTGACCCAATTTTATTTACCCTAAAATACACGGTAACAATAAATTGTAAATTTAATGTACTGCACCTTCAAATTTGCTTACATTCATTCCATTAATGTACTTTTTTTGAAAAATTCAAATACGAGATATTAATAATACAAATTTTAGTGTGAAATTGCAACGCACATGGGTTTGAAATTTTAGAAACCGTTTATGTAAAAAAATCTTCCAATACCATTCATTAATGTTCAAAGAAAATTTCGTTACAGTATGGGAAAAAAATTACCAAGTAATATTATTATTATTATTTCCACGACAATTCTATTTTGAAGAGCCATCGAATTTTCAAGAATCAGCCATAAGAGTCTCGTTGTGGTATGAGCTTTAATAAATAAACAATGAAACTTTAACAACTGCTGCGGTTTTATGAAAAAATAGTGTCCCAATTTTATTTTCCCTAAAATAGGAAAAATAAATTGCAGATTAATATCATCATTATTCGCACGACAATTATGTATTGAAGGGCCATCGAATTTTCAAGAATCAGGCATAAGAGGCTCGTAGCGTCATAAATTGATGTCAGTAAAACAGAGTCGGTATTTTTCCTCCCCTTAAGGGCGAAAAAAGAAAACTCAGCCGATCGATTCTCGAGGCGAGGACAAAGATGTTCTCCAAATTCCCATTTCGGCTTGTCTAGTCCTCCCCTGGTTTTCGTGAGAAGACTCACGCGGTGCACGGACCATCCCCGACGAACCACCATACCTCGAAGTTTATCCACTTGATCAGAACGTAATAGAAGATCAATCGGTTTATCGTGCAGGCGATATCAACGGGGCTCTCTTCGATCGGAATTCCACGAAAGAGATTGCGGAGCAGCGGCTCTTCGGCCAGAAACGCGAACCCATTGGGTTCATCAGCGTTTTTCGAGCAACCCCAATTATTGGCGCCGTTCACGGTCGCAGCTTCCGAAAGCTCCGTGTCACGGCGACCCGCGCCGATTTCCGGCTCGGTCAAAGCCACCGACTCCATGGCACTTGGCTCTCGAACTTCGCCACGCGAGCACCACGAATACGAGTCCGTGTGCGGGTTCAACGTCGGTCTAACTGACCAGCCTAAGCTCTAGATTCATCGGAAGCATCCACCACCCGGTTACCTAACTGCGGGTCGTCATCGGTTAAAAGTACCGTCCACCATCCGTCGTGCGGTTCGAACTGCCGATTGCGCAACCGTTTTTCACCGGTAGGCGCATCCAAAAGCTCGTGATTCATTCACAAGGTCAGTTATCTGGAAGCCCGTAACTCGGACAATATTTGTGGTTGGCAAAAATTTCAAAAATCGGAGGTTTCAATTCGCCAAACCGTTTTCCGAAAATTGCACCAAGGTGCCGTTTTGTCTTCCATTTAACAGAGCAGTCTGTGATCTCAATAATTTCAATGGACTTATAACTGGGGACGCGATAATTGCTGGACGTCCTTCAGAAATTGAGGTCGTACTCGCCTGTTGAAGATTTAATAATCAATTTTAGGAAAATTGCTCGCAGTGTCGGCTCCCGGCAACTTTGGTCATGTCAAAAGGAGGATGCAGGTTGGTTTGCCCCGATGTTTCGTTTTGCCCCACTATCTTATCCGTTGGCAGAATTTCGACGCAGCGACTGTGACTTCGGTTTCCGACAACAATTTCAAGGGACTTGTAACTGGGGAAGCGATAATTGCCGGATGTCCTTCAAAAATTGAGGTCGTACTCGCTTGTTGAAGATTTAATTGAAGAATTTTCGTCATGCGGGTATGTCCGAGGGGCTGGTAAAGGGATTGGACTTCATCAATCTAATTGACGGAGTTTGCAGAGTGCGGACAAGGGAATTGAAAGGTCGAACGAGGTCGTCAGTACGACCTCATACTCAACATTGACAAATATGAAGTAATTAGATTCGTGCACGGTTTACCCGGAGACTGTTCGAAACGTGAACTGTGCGACGTTTGGGATGAGCGCTAATCGAGGTACAAACTTTGGGATACGCGCGAATGCCTAATGACCTCGGAGAACGGTAGCGGGTCTCTGCACAGTCTCCGCCATACACCATCCTCGATGATGGAATAACGTTGATGGCCCGTTAGATTCACCGTTAGCAACAAGTTCGACGCTCCCCGGTGTGTTCGGCTAAGCGACTTTGTAAGTGCAGCTCACCATGGTACTTACACATTTCTGCGTTGCGCGCTGACAATTGTTAACGTTATAAATAAATTGATCTGTATTAACGTTCGGACCACTTATTTTTCGTTTTAAATTATTAAACTTACTATAATGACAAACAATAATCTGGTCGAGAAATGCAAAGTGTTTAAGTAAAAATTAATAGAAAAAGATAACATAAATCTGTAACAATATAAAGTTCTATTTTACCTATAAAAATTTTATAATTATCAATATCTTTACTTCTACCGGGAAATTATTGCTGAAAGAGCAAGAAAAATGTACCATGTTGTCATCAATTGTACGTTCAGATATTTTAGTTAATTGTAAAAAAACATCGGTCAAAATTTAAAACTTAAAAACTGAAAAACCCGCTCTAGAAACTTTTCTAAACCCATTGACGTGACAATTCGACACGTAAGTTTTATTTTGACATACGTAAGAAGATAAATTAGTAAATCTTGACAACACCGTTAAATGTTTAAAAAAATTGTCCTGGTTAATCACTGACCGGCGCCACACTGCTCCCTGCATCATCCGAGTCGTGCCCGAGGCGAAGAATTCAGGACTATTTTTTAATTATTATTTGACTTAATTTAATAATAAAAATATCATCTGTCCGAGAAATGTAAAGTGTTTATGTAAAAATGTCTCTAGGAATCAATAATTAATAGAAAAAGATAACATAAAGCTGTAAAAACAGAATGTTCTGTTTTACCTATCGAAATTATATAATTATCAATATCTTCACTTCTACCGTGACGCAAATTATTGCTGAACGAGCAAAGAAAAATATAAAATGTTGTTCAAAGGAATTATATGTTAAGATATGTTAGTTAATTATAAAAATGCATCGATCAAAGTTTAAAACTGAAAAATCTGAAAACCCGTTCTAGAAACTTTTCTGAACCCGTTAAGGTGCTGTTTCGACATACGTAAGAAGATAAATTAGTAAATCTTGACAACACCGTTAAATGTTTTAAAAAATTGGCCTGGTTAATAACGGGCCGGCGCCACACTGTTCCCTGCATCATCCGAGTCGTGCCCGAGGACACGAATTCAGGACGTTGACTCTCGGTACTGTAACGCGAGATTCGCCGATCTATAAATAAAGGGTCGTCGGCGACCCCCGTCGCAAAACGCATCTAGGATATCCAAGCTCCGGAAATAGCGCATTCTCTCGGGTTCGACGAATCGGGTGGCTTCCCTGAACTGTACACTCTCCCACATTAGCAGCCATTCTCGGAACACCGATACTACCCAAGCACCGAGAACTCCACCGAGGGAGGGTTCTAATTTTCTCGAGTGAATCAAACAACTTTTCGTCAACGGGAGAGAAATCCTCACAAAGCTTTCAAGCTTCGACAAAGTTGCGCTAGTTTCTAGCTAACATTAATGGTGTCTGGGAATTTCAGGAGCCACTAATGTTACGGGTGTGGGCGAATTTAATTAGACTGAAAGTGGCGAATATAGCCCGGGCCATATATAAACGCAGTGGGCCATTTTAACCACTTTTATCGAAACATTATTTTTATTATAAAAAAAAAAAAAATAAAACATTTGATACTTCCGAGGAAACGAGACTTCCGCAGTTCTGCAGTTTTCGTCGTTTCTTCTTCCGGTTGGACTAGGTTAATTCCAAACGAATTTTCCTCTCTCGTTCACTTCGTAATCGTCGGTATTTTCATTTTTTATCAATTAATTTTGGTCCATTTAAACAATTACTTGATAAAAAAAAAATATAAAACCGTTGATAGTTCCGAGGTAACGAGAATTGCGCAGTTCTCCTGCAGTTTTCGTCGTTTCTTCTTCCGGTTCGGGATCAAGGTCACGCCACCTTGCATCTAATGCCACGGGGAGACCGAACGCTCGTACAGCGTCTATGGCATCGTATTACTGGGCGAAGAAAATGGAACTCGAGATACTCGCTGGTTTAGCTGGTACAGAAGGTTGGTCTTTGATACGACCCGTACAGTCTCGAGTGTATGCACAATCTCTCGCCTTTCCACGTGAATAGGAACCCTCTGCCTATATGAATGCAACTCGTGCCCTCTTATTCTACCAGTTTTTTTTTTTTTTTTTTTTTTTTTTTTTTTTTTTTTTTTTTTTTTTTTTTTTTTTTTTTTTTTTTTTTTTGTTTTTTTTTTTTTGTGTGTTTTCTCTGTGGCTCTTCCTCCAGAACTCCTCATACCCCCCCCCCTTCCCTTTCCGCGGGTCACAAGGTCACGGCTGATACGACCAGCAGGCCGGAAAGAGTGAGTTTAAAGAAAGGGCGATGACGAAATGTGCTACTTGCTGCTGCAAACTATATTCTGATGCCTATAAACATTATATATATAGGGGTTAGAATGGGGCAAAATGGGGCAACGGGGCAAAACGGGGTTTGTGGCCAAAACGTCATTTTCCAATAATTTTTGGATGCCCAATTTCGCGGTATCGGATACATCAGACTTTTTTGCCCAGTTTTGCCACCTTGTCCGATCCAAAAATTATTAGAAAATTTAGTTTTGCCCAAAAACCCCGTTTTGCCCCGCTCTCCCCTATATATGAGTGTAGGTACATAAAAGCCGGTAATACCCGAGAGCTTTACAGCGGTACTGCGACAACAACGGATACAGTACAAATCTCCATAACCACGAATAGGGCTGTGTAATGCAATTTTAAGTTAAAAATAATGTTAAGAACGAAAAAGTTTGATTCGTTATTATGTTCTATTAAATTTTATGTATTTAAATAAATACAAATATAACTATAATTTAAAGTTTAAAGAAAACTTTTTGCGGGTCTCGCATAAAATTGCTGAGATGAAAAAAGGATTCGTTTTCATCCTGGAAGACCACATGTGGCTCGTCTTTTTTTTTATTTTTCCTACTTTATGAAACTCTAGGTTCAGCCATTCTTTTAAGAACGGAAAAGTTAAATCTAATTTAATACCGTACAGCACGAGGAATTCCTGGGGAATGCTTTTCCACAGGACTACTTTCCACAGTGCTACTTTCCTGTGGCACTGGGGACTGCGGCTAGGCATTGAAATTTAATCCACCCAGAGGCACGGCAAAACATCGCTAATACATTCAACTGAAATGCTTCACGCGATTTCCACTGCCACCTTACGTGGCAACGCATTCCACAGAAGTTTCTCTCAAGGGTATTTTTTCATCAATTCACCTAAAAACGTATTTTACATGAATGTACCTCTAGTTTACCGGTCACGCGAGCAATCGTTCCCGAACAGCCCAACCTAAAGTCGAGAAAAAAATACACGGCAAGGGAACTAAAAATTAATCAAAAAAAAAATAACTCTTTAATTACTCACGAGCTCGTTAAACAAAAATTTTTAACTCCTTGCCCCGATTACCTACGAGTTCCCCAAAAAATAATTTATTTGACGGCCATCGTTTATTTGGTTTAAGTAAAATAGTAGTAGTAAAAGAGATTTATTGCCAGTGCTTAAAAATTTTTGTACAAGTGTTTCCTTATAATAGTTTTATTCCTATGTTGATAATACACTTGGGCAAAGGGCCATCGACCCGAGTCCTTCAGCCCTAAGTAAAATATTGATTTGATTTAAATAAATATTTATTTAAATCAAATAAGTATTTTACTTGAACCAAATAAACGGTGGTCGTAAAATAAATTATTTTTCTGGGTGTAAAAAAATCATATCCGGAAGTAGTAATGGCTGGTCTCTTCCATCCTACAAACTCGTGGAAAACTTCCGCTGTAGAGTGGGAATTTTGTTCGTTACGTTACAAGCTTCCGTCCGATTTGGAGCACCGGAGGTCTGCACGTGAAACTCATTCGTGCCCTCGTAAACGGACGGGACTGCGGTACGGACCGTCAACCCCCGCGGCGAAACCGGGCTATGCCCGATGATAATAATGAAACGTCGACAACAGTCTCCGTAACATGACGCGACCGAGTGGACCGCATCGCACACGGTGCGGCGGATACTCCTGGCGGCACGTGAGAGAATTGCATGACTGCCCGACTGTGTCCTGCAGTTATAGCTGTAGTGGTGCCGCTATCTATCTATCTGTCTATCTCGCGTGCGGTACCGAAGGGGTTGCGGGTTGAACGCGGTTTGAAGAGGGGGCAGCCGAGTAGGAACTCATCTCGTTCTCTCGGGCCTGACGGATATTGTGCAGGATGATGGAGCCACGGGAGGTGGAGAAGAGTGTAGACGAACGATCCGACTGACGAGAGTCCGGAGAGGAAACGCTTCCCGACTCTCTTATGTACTGCTAAAACTCATATATGTCTGCACATGTTTATATATGCATGTACAAAACAGACATATATGTATATGTACATACAGAAAATATATGTATCTATTTATATATGTATATATATATGCATACATATATTTTCTGTATGTACATATACATATATGTCTGTTTTGTACCTTTTGCAACAAGTTATTGTCCACAAAGGTCCACAATTTTTTATTTGTTCATTTTCCGATCGCATCATCCGGCTCTGGTTTTACAAACAAAAGTACAAAGTGAAATTGTTAATGAGACGGGAAATAAAAGGGTAGGTTTGCACATTGAAACCTTAAGGAGGTTGGAGCGAGTGGTGTTCATTTTGCCTAAATTCGAGAAATTCGGGCAAGAATTGCAAACACTTCCCAATGTTATAAAAATCTGAAA